>JAGDQP010006938.1:39058-69736 GCA_022664845.1 Lepisma saccharinum | reverse complement strand
TGATTTGGATGCACTTCACTTACGATTTTGACCACGAACCGCCACTGGACTCTACCGGGGTCTCATACACCAACGTCTTCATGTGACCCCACAGAAAGAAATCCAGTGGCGTCAGGTCAGGCGAACGTGGTGGCCATGCTCTTGGACCACCACGGCCAATCCATTGTTGTCCAAAGGAAGTGTTTAAATGATCTAGGACAGCCCGTGTGAAGTGGGGAGGCGCACCGTCGTGTTGATATCACATGTGCTGTCGGATTCCAAGAGGAATGTCTTGCAGTTACTCCGGCAGTATCTCCTGTAAAAAGATTAAGTAGTTGGCACCGGTGAGACGTGCTGGGAGAAGATATGGTCCAATTAATCGTCCATTTATGATGCCTGCCCATACGTTCACACTGAATCGTTCCTGAAATGTGCGCTCTCGAACACCATGAGGATTTTCGACTGCCCACATGTGGCTATTATGACAGTTAAACACACCATCCCTAGAGAAGGTCGCCTCGTCAGTGAAGAGTATCAGCTGAAGAAATGCAGGATCCTCTGCACAGCGAAGTATCCACTGACAGAAGTCTACATGTGGCGCAAAATCGGCTGGACCAAGACTTGGAACTCGCGCAATATGGTATGGATGCAAGTGTTTTTGGTGGAGAACCCTCCAAACAGTGGTACTGCTTCCCCTCAAGTCACGTGCCATGCGTTGGGTGCTCGTCGAAGGATTCCGTTCCACTTGTCGAAGCACATCCTCTTCAAACTGCGGGGTTCGTACGCGTCTCGGAGCACCACAGTCGATTCTGTTGACGGTGAAGGTACCTCTCTCCCTAAGCCGACGTTCTAGTCTGGCAAAGATAGTAGGTGACGGTACTCGACGATGTGGAAAGCGCTCGGCGTAAAGAAGACGCGCACGCCTTCCATGACGATGAGCTTCGCCATAAATTAATAGCATTTCTGCATACTCATCGCACCTGAACTCGGCCACTGCATTCACAACTTCACGATCAGATCACGAGATACTGTTCCCTGGCCTCGATCACAAAGCAAACTGTTGTACGGTGGAGAAGATAATACTGATGGGTGTACGTCTAGTTATGTGCAGGCGCTCGCAGCGTGAACGTCATACACGCCAGTTGGAAAGCCATGTGAAAATGCTTGTTTTTGTTGAACCAATTTGCTTCGCTTGTTGATAGATACACACTCTGGTAAAATGGGATACGAAGTCAGAACCAGGATTGGACATCTGAAGCACTCAGAAGGTAAAACCGGTACGAACTGTTTATTATACACGTTATTCCTGCAAATTTACTTTTCTTCCTGCAATGCACAAAAGTGTTGTATTGTCTGCTTCTTTTCTCGATTATGTTACGTCGAACACACACACATTCCACTATAAACAACAAAAATGGCAAATTGTGGTTTTGGCTCAGATGGTGCTGATTACTGCGTGTCTTGTGACAACTTTGAATGATAAGGCTCGTATTGTTCAGTCTTCATTGTGCCATCATGTTGTTTCCGGTCGACAAGCATTCATAAATAGAAATATTCCAATACTTCATGCATTCATATTAATGTCTTCCACGATCTGCACATGTGACACAATGCGTGCGTGCGTGAATTGTTATTAACGTCCTAAACAAGCTTCTAAGGACGAGACCTACAGCTTTACGTGGGTTCCGACCCACATGTGTCCCCACCGGGAATCTAACCCAGGACCCCTTTGTTAGACGGAAGCGAGCGTTACCACTCACCCACAGGGGACACGTGCATCCCGTGCAACAATGAGTGGCATATCTCAAGCTTCGACATTCGTTTCAAAATTGTAAAAAACCGCCTTCTGTCTTGGCCCTCTTCACTCGTTCTTTGAACTCGGGATTTAACAATTACGTTCGGTCATACCCCAGGCACACTCTCGGAACCAGAAACACACTTCGAAACTACATACTACTGTATTTGTTATTTAAGGCCATTACGTATCTGAAGCTCCGGTCGGGATAGATAAGGGCCCACGATTTGGAAAGCAACGGCCCTGGCCTTACGGAAGGTATCTCAGCATTTGTCTGGTGAGAATGACCTACACCAGTGAAACTTTCCGTCACGATGTTCGGTCGCAGTAGGGTTCGGACACACATACCGCGTGGCAGGTAGACACACAAAGTGCTTCATTCATTTTGCATGTCACTCAATGACGTTCTCTGTTAATGCAGATAGCGTACTTCGCAAACACAAATACCACATGCCTGTCTTGAATGATATGTGTGACTTTTTTCCATAGTATGTACTTAGGACAGTCTACTGTAAATGTGTTTCAGGTACACCCGGTAGAGTTGCAGAAAACCAAGAGTTTAGCTGCATGGTTTGAATGGATGCCAGTTGTTTTCCGAGCAACCCAGGGTAGTTTGGTAACAATGTAACATGAATAGAGTCCAGTCACATTTTGCACAATGATTCTCGGCTTAATACTACTAATATCAATTGTTACTCACACAGATCAATAAGACGACTACGTTTTGTACTGCTTTTGCGTGTTTCACATGTACGTAGAACTCTCAGCAAACCAACTATCTTTCAAGTGACATTTCAAAAAGTTATACACTTGCAACTTGTTTACTGGTAGTTATGCAACCACTCATAGCAACTCCACAATTCTCCATATCTTTGATTCTGTTTGCACTATCGAAGTGGCACAGACGAATTCTACTTTAATATTACATATTCTTTATTTGCAAACATAAGCGGGAATCCCTCACTTCCTTTGGGGAATCCCTTGCGCAATTGTTCTGGAGTTCTGATTTTGATATTTTTGGATACAACGCATATGACTTCATTTATAAAAATCCACGCCGCCTATGTCACGGCCATTCGTCTTTGTGCTATAGCGTCTCAAAGTTCCGTGCCGCCAAATTTCCCACGCCCATAACTCGTAAAGGACGCCGATTTTCGATTAGTGTCCATATAGTTTTTTGTTTGTTTTGATGTCTACTTTCAACTCCCAAATTCTGTCATAGGAATTACGGAACACCCTGTATGTATAAAACAATATGTAAAAAAAAAAAAAAAAAAAATGAAATAAAGGTATCAACTTCCAAAAACATTATCAACACAAATGGACGAAATGCCTTATACCGGAACAAAGTATATCTAAATTTCATTATATACACTGTAAATATGCACAGTAAATGTTATCGTTCATTGTACGTAACTGATATTACTTGCACAAGTTAGGACGACAATCTTAGCTTCTTCATTTACAACCACAAACTTTTCTTTATCGTGAGTAAACTCACTTTATCTTTTAACTATTTGCTCAATAGCCTCTGTAATATTTCTCCCCATTTTCTGAATTAAAGAGCTCACTTCTAATAATTTTATTTGGCCTTCCATTCGGGTATTCCGCTGCTCTTTTCTTACAGATTTCTCGTAGCTTGTGCCTTTCTTTACTTGCCAGTGAAGTCACACACAAACACAAGAGAAATCAGAAAATTTTCAATCTGACAACATTGCTTTATTTTTTTGTGCGCCATCCTGTTTTATTACAACTTGTCAACCACTTATCATATAAAACTGGAAAAGTGTGCGAAATTCCATTCTATCCAAATAAACAACAAGGGAATTTGGAGACGGACCTAAGTCATAGTGCTGTATCCGGTCATACAATTAATTTTATCGTAACTTAACAAGGGAATTAATATACAGGGTAAGTCAAAATGATGTACCCGATTTCATAAATTTATTTTGTGAAATATAATGAACATATCTGAATGTAATACATGTGGTAAGAAGGGTAACTCTCAAAGTTTTTTCCAGTCACATCACAAGTGCTCTATGTGAGCACCTAGCGTAACACGACACACATCAAGCCGATAGTCTATCTCCTGTCAAACCTTGTGTAGTGTGTCACGGTAAATCTCTGCAATGGCTGCTGTGATGCGGGCACGAAGGTCACCCAATGTTGTTGGAAGTGGTGGTACGTAAACACGATCCTTTATGAAACCCCACAAAAAGAAATCACACGGGGTCAGATCGGGGGAACGAGGTGGCCAACGAATGAGAACTCGATCCTCCTGAGATGCACGGCCTATCCAGCGCTGTGGCAATGCCTCATTGAGATGATCCCGAACGCTGCCATGGTAATGATGAGGGGCACCATCCAATTGAAGAATGAAATCTGCACTATCCTCTTCGAGCTGTGGAAGGAGCCATTGTTGCAGCATATCAAGAAAAACATGTCCTGTCACAGTAGGTTCAAGGAAGAAAAAGAACCCATAAATCTTTTCAGGGGAAATGGCACAAAACACATTCACCTTGGGTGAATCGCGTTGGTGTTCCACAACTGCGTGGGGATTATCAGTTCCCCAGATCCTTACGTTGTGTCTATTCACATTCCCAGAAAGGTGAAACACCGCTTCATCACTGTAACGTAACCTTTCGGCGAACCCATCCTCTTCCATTAACGTGAGAAAATCAGCACAGAAAGACGCTCGAGCAGCATAATCAGTGTCTCTTAAGGCTTGTAGCAGTTGCAAGCGATAGGATTTCATTTGTAAACGTTTCCGCAGAATTCGCCGTACAGTTTTCTGTGGCATTTCAAGTTCCCTCGCTGCCCGGTAGGTAGACTTCTGTGGACTCCGCACAAAACTGGCGCGAACACGTTCCACTGTCTCTTCCTCAGCTGAAGGACGGCCAGTCGATTTTCGCTTACAGATGCAGCCCGTATCTCTGAATTTTTCATACCACGTACGAATGGTTTTTCCAGTAGGTGGGTCTCTGCCATACTTGGTACGGAAATGAAGTTGAACACTCATCACAGAGTTGTTTACATGGTAATCCAGCACACAGAACGATTTCTGCTCTCCAGTCAGCGCCATTTTCGTTAACTGCTTCCAGCGCCGCGTAGCGGTAGACAATGCAACCACGCGGGACATAAACTAAACTCAACTAAACTTTGAACTTTTGCCTTTCCTTGCGCGTAGCTCACATTAAGATATGTTCATTATATTTCACAAAATAAATTTATGAAATCGGGTCCATCATTTTGACTTACCCTGTATATTTAACATATTTGGTCACTTATTTTAATATACCAGTACAGTCAATAAATTCGTGGACTTGCACCTAGAATATAGGCAACCAGTAAAACCAAGATGCCATGGTGCTGTGCTCGACGTAAACGTCCACACACACACAGATCCACACTGACCTTCAAAATAGTATTGAAAACATGTTTGAAAAATGTTGGCGTTAGCAGACATCTCTCGTAGGGCATCCTTTGTGGCAGTGATGATCAGAGAGAATGAAAGCAACGTCCACGTAACTTAGCTTTCAAGCGGGGAGAGATCGAAATCGCGAGGTGCGAATTCACGCGAGTATGGAGGATGTAGCAAAACTGTGATCTGCTGCCTTGCCAGGCCCTCCTGGACAAGGACAGAGCGATGTGCAGGAGCGTTGTCGTGCAGCAACATCCAATTCTTCCTGCACCAAAGTTCAGGACGCTTACGTTTATTGACTCGCGTAGGCGACGAAGGATCTCCTCTAGACAATTCCCTGCGAGCAGAAAAGCTGTTCAAGCATCACTTTTCCTTAAGACCTGTCTTGTCGGGTTTTTGCGTTTTGGAGATGATGGCGATTTTCAGGTGGCTGTTTGTCTCGTTAGTTGTGGATCGTACAGAAAACATCATGTTTCATCTCCTGTTATTATCCGGTTCAGGAACGTTCCATCAGCATCAGGTCACCGCAAATGGTCATCCGCTCATCACGTTGGTCTTGTGTCAGAATGGGTGGCACACTGTGCTGGGTGACACGCGACATGTTCAAGTCATTCTTCAGAATTTTGTGACACGTACCATGGCTGATCTGTACTGCTGCTGCGATGTCGTTATCGACTGGGAACGGTTAGCGCGCACCACCATTGCAACCTCTTCGATTTTGTGTTCAGTTCGGACTGTTGTTGGCCGACCAGTACGTTCATCATCCTCTAAACTGTTTCTGCCCTCCGCAAAACGTTGGTGCCACTTAAACACAGCACTGCGGCCCAGGGCGTTGTCACCGTACACTTGCCTGATAATTTCCAACGTTTCTGTTGCGGATTTGCCTAGTTTTTGGCAGAAGTTGCTCAAACTGTGACATTCTCCAAGACCACCGCGGCGCATTCAACTCCTTTCAAAACAGAGACAGTACGTCTGTTTACAATCTACGGACACACCTGCCTCTTGCTGGGTCGAGAGACAAACTTCCACTGATTCCTCCAAGACGTCACGTCTCGGCTGTAGTACACCACTAGCGCCACACTGCGTCCAGTCCACGAACTTATTGACTGTAGTGGTAAAAATACCACATGCGAATGAAATATTTTCAGGTCATAATGACCCGAACAGCATACATGTGTAGTAAATGTGAACAGAACAGCAGGGTTAAAAATCATGAGCGTGACGAATTAACAATTTGCAGGTACAGCACATAACAGAAAATACTTTTTAAGGTTACTTTCTTTAGCTCTACTTCTATTTTATTCTTAGAAAAAAGGGAATATAGCCTCCAAGATTTAAGTCAAGATGTTCTTCCGAATTTGAATTAATTTTAAGGTCTTTCAGCAACTATGGCTCAGGTAGTATGGGTGATGGGATGAATTGGTGGAATGGAGGAAATGGGAGGACTCCGAGAACTCATGCACACGGTGTTTGTCTACCACAAAGCCCACATGGAATAAGCAGGGATCGATCCGACGACCTCTAGCATCATAGGTGAGCACTGTATCAATTGAGTCACCGCGGTCCCATATCTTTCCGACATTCTCCTCGTGTCAATGAGAGGAATCAGTACTCTAGGGATTCATCGTGACGAGTACGACTCTTGGGCTGTAAAATATTTGACAAATAGCTTAACTATCACACTTTTCTTTTTTTTAACTTTTTGGATCTTTTGATATTGATTACTACACAAGTAGCGAATAACGATAGTCACTTCAAGTATGACTTCGCACTCGAAAGAACCTGGGATCGCTCCCAGCGGCCGGCAATCCTGACTGAAGTTTGTCCAGGATTTTTCCTGTCACACCAGGCTAATGCCGGGATTGTACATTCAAACTAGACCTTGGGCCAATTCCATCCTACATCCTCTCTCCTAACCATATCCCGACCTGAACGAAGATGCACAAAGCCCATAAATTGAAATTCGTAAAATCATCCCTGAAGGTGAGCAGCTTTGTAATTTGCGTTGCCTATCTCTCAGGGAGTTTAATCAACACTTAAAATATGTAAAATGTTTTCTCGTTTCCCCCATATGTATCTTCGCGATTCTACAACGGAACTGTTACGGGAACTTCCTTTAAAGAAATGGAAACAGTTTAGTCACAATTAGTAAGCAAGCTAGTACTAGCAGTACTAGGAATTTGTCAACTTACAATCTCGAATTTTAAATTTGAATCTAATTTTAAGGCTTTTAGACAACTTTGGCCCAGGCCGGATGGAAGATGGTGGAATGAAGACTGTGGGAGAAAACGAGAATTCCCGGTAAAACTCATGCACACAGTGTTTGTCCACCACAAAACCCACATGGCACGAGCAGGGTTTGAACTGACGACCCCAAGCGCCAGAGGTGAGTGTTCTAACCGTCGAGTCACCTTACAAACTCGGCCAACACGTAACACTATTTCAAGTGGATACCCTGATCTAGAATATAATAAAACACAGCCATATTCGATCCACTACTGGATGAGGTCTACTGCTCCCACGCTGACTAGACGGTTTGGCAACGCTAACCACTAGAGCAGCGGGTTGGTCATAACTGCTCCCACCAATTTCTCTACAGCCAATGGTGTCTCTGACACAAAACTCAGTTTTGTAAGCTGATTATGTATATAGGCAACGACCTAGCCAAGCTGGTCTACCGGTTCCCGTAAGATCACCGAAGTCAAGCAGCTCTGGGTGTGGTCAGTGCTTGGACGGGTGACCGTTGCAGTGCTCCAGATGGTGTTGCCTGTGTGGCGTCCACCCAGCGTCGTGAGGCCAATTGGGGAGCTACCTGAATAAAGAGAAAGCGATCACAGTTGAGAGCTTCGGCTCTCCTCTCCCAATACGTCTGGTCAGCGTGGGAGCAGTAGACCACCACCTCCCTCCGGGACAGGCCTCATCCAGTAGTGGATTGAATATGGCTGTGTATTATATATCTGAGTGTCCACTTTATATAATATTATTTGTTAGTTTTGGATATCTTTCTTCAAAGTAGATTTTATTGATTTTTTGGTGTCTAAAGTGGGTAAATTTTGCTTCAGCATGGTTACTCGAGTCTAATATCAACAGTATAAAATAAAGTGTGGCCTTCTATTTATATTAATTCAGACAACATTGAAGTCTATATAGTTTTCGAATTTTCTGGATTCACGATCTATTTTATGAAAAAGCTTTGATATTTTTACTTTTATCCTCTCTTTACTGCTATTTTTGTTGATGGAATCGGCGTTCGAATTTATACCAGTTTTCTAGGTCTTACCAGGAATGGACGGGATTGTATACTTTAATTCATAGCAAATGGTCAAAAGATTATTTTAAAAAAATCTAGTTTCTTTCTTCAGGATACACTGCTGTACTAAACATAACGTCATACATACTTCTTGCAGATACACAAACTGTTTAAGTTTCAAAAATATTCAAAGCACATCTCAGCATAACTAGAATAGCGGAACAACACCCGTAGTCCAGGGGTTAGGTCTGCTGATTTCAGATAAGCTCTGGGGAAGAGGGCCGGGTTCGAATCTCGCTCAAGTCGGCAATTCTGACTCACGTTTATCTACGGATTTCTGTTCCTCCGGATGAATGCCGCGATGGAACCTTCACTAGAGGCCCTGGATGCTTATTTCCCCATTCCTTGTCCCACTGCTGTAACCTTAAGTAAAGTCTAGAAATATATCGTTTCAGCTAGGATGGCGCTACTTTTTGGAAGAAGTTCTCCGAACTACTGCACGTTCGAAACTGGACGCGCTCTCTTCAAAGTTCTGTTACAAACGTACCTTAAGTAGACCAGTACTCGAAGTGGGTTAGAAAAGGTAAGAGAACGGTTGCACCTAGTGGCGGCGATTGACTATTGAAAGTAAAGGCAATGAGCTCCCATTAATAAAAGAGCAGATACGCCAAATCCAAAATGAAAAAGGTACGGGCACGGTGTGCCCCCTCGTGCCCTCCCCCTGCACTTCGAGCACTGTAGTAGACAAACATGAAAGTCCACAACAACAACAACAGTTTAAAAAGAGTATCTTCTCAAAAGCATTAAGAACCACTATGCTACGACACGCAAAGTTAGTGACTAACATTAGGGCCTCGCGTTTATAAGAAAAGCAAAACTACAAATAAGAAAATCTAGTATTAAACCAAATTTAAAACTTGCAAAAGCCTTACCTATATCCGGTGGAAGTACATCGTCATATCGAGAGAACAATCTTCTAACTGGGAAAAGGATTCGCTCTTTCATGGTCACCATGAAGTCCATCATTTCTGTTCCCAGCCGATGCAACAAGTTGCTGAGCACGGGTAAAGCCAGTCGTACATAGAAACACGCAGTCATCCTGCCACCCCATTTAACAAAGCTCTTAACTGGCTTAACAATGTCAATTTTCTTCAGGATGTGGGCGGAAATATGCTATCCACAAACAGACATCTTCTGTCTGCATTAACTTCCGTACAAATTTGCTATCCAAATACACATTGTTTTTCAACTGCAACGGACACCAAAACTAGTTCACATTTTATATTTCTTCTGTTCACTATAATATCGTTTATGGAAAATGTACAAATACACCAAACTGTTGGTATTTTCACTACTTTTAAAGGAAAACAACGCAATATTTTCACTCTGCTCATCTCACGTCTATCGTAAGTTTTGATGTCTCCTCACGCAATCCCCAAAATGATTTCGTAAATAAAGAGCAGTAAAAATCTTTCTTCTATTCAACCTTCACAAAACATTTTTACTACAACTCACGTAAGCGGTGCTCTGTTTCTTCTTGTTCAGAACCACTGAATACGACGCACAAAAAATTACAAAGAAGGGGGCTGAAAGCGAAGATCTTTATAGAGTGAGAGAGAGAGAGAGAGAGAAGGATGGTGGATATATTACTTGCTGTTGCATGTAAATTAAAAATAGTTGATTTTTTTTTTTTAACATGGGAGGAGAAAGAACTTAATTCTTACTGCATCTGTGCTGCACTTGTCCAGCAATTCTAGCAAGAGAAAAGTCTTGCACTGAGGATCATTTTACACCCTACCCTCTTATTCAAGAGACAAGCAGCTGTTACTTATCTTAATCTTTGTCTCTACAACTATACGAAGGTTAAAAGATGATTAAGAGATTAAGCATCGAAGATTCAACGCCGCAGCATAAGCTGTGAAAACCACAGTATACAATACTAAAAATTTCACAAATATGACCTTTCGCTTTCACCGAGAAGTAACACTTCAATACACACCTTAAGTTATGTTATATTTCTAACTTCATAAAATATAAGTTTGAGTTACGCTTTTTGCACCTTCTCTGTCAGGCATTTACAATATTTTTAAAACCAATTTCATACAGCGTTAGCTTAGCATTCGGGAGGCCGTGGGTTTAATCCCAGCGGCCGACCTTCATGACAGGTTTTTTCTCAATCACACCAGGCAAATGCCGGAATGATAGCGTCAACTTAGGCGCTGATCGACACATTCCCTCATCCTTTTCCCTTCCCCTGGCCTTACATCTGAAGGTCATAAATAAAAGTAAAAAAAAATCAACAATCGGCCGCATACAAATGCATTACATACAATCCAATAGGTGATCGAACTGGTATACATACACTCAAAAGGAAAAAGTACTACAAAAATTTCATTTCGGTGTTGCTGTTAACAAAATAGGGAAAATATGTACTCAAGCCACGTATCAATGGAAATCTACTACTACAAAAATTTAGGAACAGGTTTTAATGTTAAACTGTACACTAACAAGATACCTATACGTTGCGGTACAGGAAATGAATTTTGCACTGCACACAAATTCACAGATTAGAATAAACACGGCAGATATATTACATTATAATATTCTCCTAAAAAATGTTAATAAAAAAAACACACACACACTCGCGAAACTGAACGAAAATACACCATACAAGACCTAATAGTTTCACTACACAGCCTGCTTTAACAGTATTAAAATATAACTGTAGAGCGAAAACAATTCCGTTATCAGGAAACACTTTCACTTCTTGTTCAAAAGTAATTCATAACAACACAATTTTGTATTCACTAAACGAACTAAAAAGTCGCGTATTATAACACAAAATGAAACGTTTCACTTTATTCTCTCAAAAGGCTTATCAAATATTTAAACATTTTGTAAATAAAGGGGAATTCAATATTATCTAACGAACGGGTCGTGCTTGATACCACATATTGCCCAATCCCATACGTCTACACAAATGATAAGGGAAGTTCCTTCCTAACGCCGGTTGTGTTTTCCGCAATTGAAATCATCCTGTAAAGATAACCTTATTAATCATGCTATCGATGATCCATGTATTTCCAGGAATTCAAAACGGAGCATCACGGAATATTGCACTTACATTGGGAACTAATAAAGGTGTGTAACTGTTTACCGTGATGACCTTGAAGTTTATTTGTAGAATCAATTTGTCAACCATTCTGAACAGTTTCCTTGTTTTAATTCCAGTTTTCTTAGACAACTGTCTTGACAACAGTCTAATGGCAATGCGCATAGACGTTGAAACGAAAATGATTTCGCTACACGAAAAATCACGTAATGAAGGCAAGAATGTAATTCTATTTACATTCTATGTGTGAAATTACAAGTTATATAAAAGCTAGTATGAGTGAATCGGAGTATTACTGCTGATATAAGACTGACAGAACCCCACAGCCGATCGTAAGAATGGAAATACAGAACACTAAGCGTTAAAGATAAACGACGTATATGTTATCTTTAATTTACAGTAGTGGGTACTTTCAGGCAGACAACTGTGACTTTGAGGGATAAGGTCCCTTGGCGATTAACCTTCCGGGGATAGGGATAGTAAAGTAGCGGCCTCAGTCTGTTAAGATACTATTCCGGCATTCGCCGGACGAAACTTAGGAACACCTCAATCAGGATGACTCGAACCTCATGCTTCCCAACGCAGATACGAAGTCCGCGATAGTAATAATACACCAAGGGGGCTTGGTGATAAACAACTTAAACATTAACCACTGTAAAGACCTCCTAAATCCTAATATGAGGCCCCGAGCTAACTGCATAAGTAAGGGCTGTATTCTGTTGACGACTGCGAAAACATATTAGGTATGCCAACTACTGCGTACCTGCTGTGATTGTGAACAAATAAGAATTTTTGTATCTTGATTCTGTACGAGTTTTCTATGAGGCGAACTTCGATACTCTTTTGTATGTACAGGTAAGTTACAATAACCTGTTCCATTGTATCATTCGCTCGAGAGCATGTTAGAAAAAGAAAGAATGGCAAATCAATGCAATTGAATGTAACGAGTTCTAATATTGCTGTTCCGAATTATAAGGGCGGGCACTGAAGCTCCTTACAGAGGGTTCCTAAAATGGAATAGGGTCTTACAGATATTAGACCTCTTCCCACTATGCTAGGCACGCAGATATGTGCATACGAGAAACCTTGTCGAACTGGGAATGCAGAAGTTATTACCTCGTTACCACAAAGCGAGATTATCTGCCACCCTTCAGCGTCGAAGTTCATCATGGAGAACAATGGGTTCAATGCTTACGTTGCTACATTGAACCCATTATTACCGACGGGCACACGAGCATTGTGGAGCTACAGATTCCCGTCTCATCTGCTCACACTGTCGGAAATCAAAGTAATACAAATACGAGTCACCTTTGAATACGAAATGTATGAGGCGATGTTTCTTTCATTACAATTTTTTATGATTTTGGTTTTATTTTAATAACTACATATAATACAAACACATGTACCATTTATGTATTTGATGGATACATATATAATAATTACTACTGCAATTTGTTCGTTCCATTATTCTTCACCACCCCCTCTTTCATTAATACAGTAATATAAAAATGGGTGGGTGTCATATTCGGTGCCTTTACTGTATACATCTGTTGCTTTAATACATTTATACGAAGTGAACTAAAGCAGACGAGAAATGTATCCATACACAGGATGCCCGAAAAGTCATGTCCCGTCAACTGTGAACTTTCATAGTTGGGAAATGAAACGTAGCAGGGTAATGTGGGTTGCACACATTGTTCGACTTGATATAAATTACGAAAGGGGGATACTAAACTAGTGGTTGCTGATAAGTTACTACCTGTTTGAGTAGAAATACAAGGATTTTATCCCTGGTCGGGATGATATTTGGATTCAACAACCAGGGATGAAATCCTCACGCACCAGGGAAAATCTCCGGCATCCCCTCGACAAATCGACTTGTTGCACACAAAAAGTGTCATTATTGGAGATATTTTTCAGAGGAATTCAAAGATTCAACGTATTCATCCGCAATTTAAATGGGAAAGAATCCCAAAACGTGAGAAAAAAAAAAAATACGAAAACCATAATTTTGCCTCAAAACATTTTTAAAATTCTGTGATTTGAGTACTCTTTCTATGTTGTAAGTTCTACGCATGTTAACCTACCGTTTTAGGCCGATATGGTGTTTCCAATATCTCGGATTACAGTTAATCATGATATCAGCCAGATTTTTTTTTTTTTTTGCGAATTTATAGACAACTGGCAACATTGTAAGGATCAAAGAACACCACGTGATGCACGATGGATATGTCTATAAAATAACAACGAAAATAATGACAAAAGGAAGTTTTAATGCGATAAGTATGAAATCTAGTTACCACGGCTAGGAGTAGTAAATAACTCCTAAAACAGAGAGAAAAGGGAGTGGGCAGATATAAAAAGAGACAAAGAGAAAAAAATCACAAAATGCTCAATACATTCTTGTTTGACACTCGCATGTTACTGCACCAAAAGTGATGATAAATAAAAATACATAATATATATATTTTTAATAATCCCTATTAAAAGAAAGCCGGCTGAAACCAGAAAAAAAAAGTGTAGCTACAAGTATACATGAGACGTTTGCAAATAGATTGGCCTTTTGATATCCTGCAGTTGTAAGTTGAAGAATCTTGAATTTTTTTCCCTCTTTCTATTGTAATTATGGACTGTAGCAACAGAAATGTCATTCTCATGGTTGTCCCTGGAGGCAAACTTTACTGACTGTCTGTATAGAACAGTTCAGTTAAATCGCCGTCAGGCACTTTTCGAATCGACATTGAATAGTAACATCAGTTTCGCTTACGATGCTGAAAAATGAAAACAATTTTCTAACTGAAAAAAAGAATAGGTATAAACAAACTCAAAAAAGTTGTGCCATAATTCTAATTATTTCTTCATACGTGATTTCTATGACTTCAATGTTATACATGGAAGTATTGTATTAGAGTCATATTTTCTAAATCGAGATAAAACCAGAAGTGGTAAGAGACCAGAACGGACAGTAACACGAAATAAATAAAGAAATTATAAACATATTTGAAAATTTCTACAGGGAATTGTACTACTCCGAGGAAGAACTAGGAAATGAAGACTCAGAAGAAAATGATGTAGAAGTCCCAAACGTAATGAAAGAAGAAGTGGATAAAGTACTTCGAGGGATGAAGAACGGAAGATGGACTCACAGGAGAGATGTTTAAATGGGGAGCTGAAAAATGAAAGAGCAACTTGCTAAATTATTCTCGATATGCCTGAGGAAGAGAGAAATACCCTCAAGTTGGAATAACGCTGTTATCATTTTGTTGTACACGAAATGTGACAAAGAACGCGTGGAAAACTACAGACCAATTAGTTTACTGTCAGTTCTATACAAAATGTTCACCAAAGTTATTTGGAATCGTATTGAACAAGACTTAGATTTTATCCAGGGGAGAAAAAGCCGGGTTTCGTCGTGGATTTAGCACAATGGACCACATACGAACATTGAATGAAGTTATGGAAAGGACTAATGAATATGAACTTCCACTATGTTTGGGATTTATAGATTTTGAAAAAGCTTTCGATTCGGTCTCCTTGGCAGCAGTATGAACATCAAGGCATCGAAAGTGCATACATCAAGTTACTGCAAAACCTTTACTCGACTGCCAATTCTGTCATTAGACTATATCAAGAAAGTGAAAATTTTACGTTGGAAAGGGGGTAAGGCAAGGAGATTCAATTTATCTAAAACTGTTTTGTGCGGTCCTGGAGAGAGTGTTCCAAAATTTAAACTGGGATGAAGTTGGAATTAAAATTAATGGCAAATATCTTCATCACCTACGTTCGCTGATGATATAGTCCTGTTTGCTTCAAGTGCAGAAGAACTACAAACCAGAATGGAAGAACTGAGTAATGAGAGTGGAGTTCGTTTGAAAGACTACACTTTATTTTCAAAAGCAAACTACCAATATGTCTGAAGCGTAAAGTTTATAATCAATGTGTCTTACCCGTGATGATGTACGGCTGCGAAACTACGACACTGAATGCGCAAACGACTCAAAGTTTGAGAGTCACACTAAGAGTAATGGAGATACATGCTAGGAATAACCAGGAGGGACAGGAAGACGAATGGATTCGCGCACAAACAAAGGTAGAGGATGTAATCAAGACTGGGAAGAAGATGAAGTGGAGATGGACCGGTCACATAGCTAGACGAACAGATGGAAGGTGGACGACAAATGTACTACAGTGGATTCCTAGAGAAAGTAAACGACCGAGACGACGTCCAAATGTAAGATGGTAGATGAAATCAGGCGTTTTTTGGGAGCTACATGGGTGAGGATAGCAGCAGACCGAGATATATGGAAAGAAAAGGCGGAGGCCTTCATTCAGCAGTGGATACAAAACGGCTGAATATGATTATATATACATGTGCCCAGAAAATCTTCCGTCAACGATAACGCACGAGCTTTACAGATTCAGTTGAAATTTGGCTGGCGTCGAGAAGAGGCCAATTGTTTTTGGATCAAAATGATTCAAGATATGGTGAAACTAACTACATCAGTGCATCTCTTGGAAATTTTTTGCAGGAATTTGATGTATCACCTATTCCCATCTGAAATAAAACTTGAATCCAATACGGTGGATCCAAAATGGCGGACGGTGTGTGTCATATTTGTTAAAGATGTATAACTTGGTTTCATTCATACATATGTCAGCATTTATGTTCTTTCCTATGTACAGTAATTCAACGGGTGATTCTACATTTTTCGTGAGCAACTTAATATTATAGGTGGTCTATCATATTCAATAACTTGCAAACGGTTAGAGATACTGTAAAACTAACTACACCAGTGAATTTCTGGGTGGATTTTACACGAATCTGATGTATCACTTGCACCTATTCCCATTAAAAAAAAAAAAAAAAATCTTGAATCCAATATGGCGAACGGTGTGTGCAACAGTGTCAGAGAAACAGTACTTGATCCAATTTGTTTTGAATATACTCACATTCATGTCCAGTTATATCTAAAAAAAAATAAAAGCAATTTTGTGTACGATCGCAATAGCAGTTTACGATAGCATTCCGGATATATGAAGGAAGGCTCATAAATATGCATATTAGCGGTATGGGCCGCTAAACTTAGTACAACAGACATTGGACCCCGGAGAACTTTGCATTTTAATCAATTTTAAACAAATCCCTGCGAGACACTTGATGAATGTACCTTCTAAGATACTGGTGTTACTCTGTAGTGCATCTATATCTTCCCAATTAAATTTACAGCATCCGCGTACATGAACAACTGGTTCAAGCTATTCATTGTTGGTCCCTTTCGTCCTTCTTTACTTTCAGAATTGCACATTATAGTTCAAAGCTAAAGAGTAGTAGTGATAAAGCATCACAGTGTTTCAATCCACTGTGAATATCGAAATTGACATATTACATACTTGTACGTATTGTGCTTATGGGGTTTCTGAGACATACCCTCACTAGGTGAACAAGCTTTTTTCGGAAGTCCCACACGATAACACGACACAAGATAGAATATAAAAAGAGCGACTCCAGAAAAGTGACCACAAATAGGGCGAATGACAAAAAGAGCGACTGACAAAAAGGTCGAATGACAAAAAGGGCGAGTGACAAAAAGAGCGAATGACCTTTTGACGCTGGGCCGTTCTGTCTCGGAACTTTCTGTGCTCGTCCTTTTGCCCGGGCCCTTCTGACGCGCTACCGACTTGACAAGCTTATAACAATTAAAATAGGTGCACATACATTGCATGATAAACTCTACTATTATTATTATTATTGACTATTGTAATTATTATTGATTACTGAATTTTGTAACTATAATCTCAATCATAAAACTAAAGATTCTTAAATTTTAATAATAGGTTTTTGTCTTCAGATCTGGAAGCTCCCAGTTCTTCCTTAAGAACCCCCTTTCCTTTGTTGTTTTTCACAAAAAATACACCTTTTAGCACAGGGCCGCACGAGAATGTACATTTAAAATTTCAAACGGCTGCCATTTTGAAAGTTTTTGTTCCATCATGCTGATTTTCATACACAACTAGGTTACTGTAAATAGACTATCCATTTTTTGTACCAAGTTTTGTTCCGTTTGGTTCATAATTGAGGAAGTTTTTTAAAGTTTAAACGGCTCATTTTGAAACTTTTCTTCCAATCATGAACCCATCCAAGATCTTTAAACCACCATTTTTTGTGCCAAGCTTGGTTTCAATCCGTTAAAAATTACGGCATCCCTCCCTCCCTCTCCCTCTCTCCGGTAGTTTTCGTGTCTGGGGTTGACGATCGGAGAAAATATGTAGAAAATGAAACACAAGATTGCTACACTTATAAATACTTCTACTTAAATTCAAAAGTATAAATTGAAATTCAATAAATTTAAGAATGAACTACATTTATTTACCATTTATATTTTCACCACCGTGAAGTACAATTTTACTTGACATTTGCCACTTAACGTAACATTTGCTGAAGTATGAGTTAAGTAAGAAATACAGTATTTAATAAAGAATTAAATTGGCTATGCACTGTTATGCAATGTAAATTGACTTTTCTGATGACTTAGCTACTATTTCTATGTAGTGCAACTTCGTATAAGGAACTTCGTATTCATTAAATATGCCTACTGCCTAAAATATAGACGTTAGGGACATCAGAAAGCTACTACATTCTCCATTGTATAAGATTTCAATAAAATGAAGCATGATTAAATAATTGGACAGCGTTATGCATTACTAGACCAAGCGACATTTCTTAAAATTTTTCTATACGGAGTATTCTGTTGGGAAATAATATGAACTACTTTAAAAAATCACTATCGAAAAGAGCGAATGACAAAAAGAGCGAATGGCAAAAGGTATCGGCGACGGTTATCAAGAAATATTCCTAACAAGGGAAGTAACAATGAGCCCATATCGAAACCTACCGTAAAATTTCACGCAGAGGAAGGAAGTCCCACAGAAAAACCATACACAAAAAATCAGCTACTCTTTTGAACTGGAAATACCCGAAATGGCATGTTGAAATGTCGCTCACCACTGTCGGCAAGTGCACAATAATAAGTGCATTATCACCCCTTGTAAACTGCGTGTTAATGAGAAAAAGTGAATAAAAACAACGTGGGTACATACTAGACCTAGCGGGAAGTCGTATGGTAGGGTGGACATTGGCGGCCATCTTGAAATCCGCCATCTTGAATTCAGGTCAAGTATTTTAAATAGGAATAGGGAAATGTGATACATGATTGTTAACTAGAATTTAATCAGAAAAACAATGGTGAAGTTAGTTTTAAGATACGCGCAAGTGGTAAAATGTTACAGGTATATTAATTGTTTATGTTTCCGTTGTGCACACGTCCCTTACAATACAACGCCTTCTAAACTGCGTGTTAATTATAATAAGTTAATAACAACATGGTGGATATATGTAAAGTCGAGTGGAAAGTCCATGATAAGGGGGAACGTGACGGCGGTCATCTTGAAATCCGCCATCTTGAATCAGACACCAATTTTGTAACTATAAAGCATAGCGTGCGACACCTCTTTTTAATAGCAAATGTTCTCACCAATCCAATGCTACGCTTATTTGTGCTCATATATATCATTAACACGCAGTTTAGAAGGCGTTGTATTGTAAGGGACTTGTGCACAACGGAAATATAAGCAATTAATATGCCTGTAACATTTTACCACCTGCGCGTATCTTAAAACTAATGTCACCACTGTTTTTCTGATTAAATTCTAGTCCAAAATAATGTATCACATTACCCTATTCATATTTAAAAACTTTGACCTGAATTCAAAATGGCGGATTTCAAGATGGTCGCCAAGGTCCACCCCACCATACGACTTCCTTCTATAGGTCTAGTATGTACCCACGTTGTTGTTATTCATTTTTTCTCATTAACACGCAGTTTACAAGGGGTGGTAATGCACTTATTATTGTGCACTTGCCGACAGTGGTGAGCGACATTTCAACATGCCATTTCGGGTATTTCCAGTTCAAAAGAGTAGCTGATTTTTTGTGTGTGGTCTTTCTATTGGACTTCCTTCCTCTGCATGAAATTTTACGGTAGGTTTCGATGTGAGTTCATTGTTACTTCCCTTGTAAAGGTTAAGTAAGTGCTCATGAACTGTATGTAGACTGAATTATCTCAAAACGAACTTTTGGCGTTTGGTCTAGTGATGCATAACGCTGTCCAGTTATGTAAGCAAAATATCTCAATTACGAAACTATGGATATGATTCGAGCTCAAATGGAAAATAATCAATAAAAATATTCTAACACTATTGATTATTGGCCGGCGTTAAACTACATTATGTTTTAGTATTAATGGAAGCTTCCTTACATTTCATTGTTTTTTCAAGCATATTCATATGTGGTAACCAACCCTTGTACTCGTTACTGAGCATACTCTGATAAAGTGAACACTACTCACCGTTGTTAATTACAACACAAAACATAATCGAATGTCTCAATATTAAAAATGGGTGGCTTTACCATATCATGTTAGAAAAACCACAATTATTGTAGTAGTTATATAACTCATTCTACACAAACCCAGAACTGCATCTATGAGAATACCTGTGGCTGGTGTGAACAGCTGATCTTGAGAAATAAAATTTTTTTCTACAGGTAAGTAGCAGCGCATTTAAAGAAAGTTAAATCAGTCGCATGTGAGAATGCATTTAACCAATAGAATCTAATAAAGTTGTAAAACAAAACATAACAAAATTACAGTTTTTGATTTCCTACTAAACTGAACAACAAGTCACCATATGAAAACAAAAACGTTTTTTGGCATTCGTCCTTTCGGCAGTCCCTCTTTTTGTAATTCGCTATTTCGGCATTCGCCATTTTGGTATTCGCTCTTTTTGTCATTCACCCTTTGTTATTCGCTCTTTTTACATTCGATCTTGTGTCGTAGAACCATTGCACACAAATGTTTGTTTCGCTCCGTCCAATATAGTTACTCTATTTAGACCACGTAGTGAAGTCAGTGAATTGTGATACGTATAAAATCATGTAATGGATTTTTTTATCTACCATTCATCAGTTCTGTCCGTGTCCATGTTGAAGACACCCTTCTATTGGCTAACTTATCACGGTAGTTGCATTACGTAGAGCATTATAACTGGCACTGTTGTCCAATCGGTAGGACGTCGACTTCAGACTGGAAACCCATGTTCGATTCTTGCTCGTGACTGGAAAGTTTATTCATTTACAGCAGTAGATAATTTCATTTAACATTCTAACTTAATTACGAAAAATCAGAACCAGCACTTGCCGAAGCATAGATATACTTTAGAAACTTGATGCTAATATTACGTGGCAAGTTTGTTGCAAATTTTTCCACTGCCAACTACGGACTTTGTTGCAAACTTCATTTCTCTCAATAACTTTGTGGAACACGTTTTTATTATCTGTTACAAACAAGGATCGAAATTGAAAGTTTCACGAAACGGAACGCTTTACCTCGTTAACACAATATTTTCCTCTTTTCTAAGATTACCATATTGACGGGACGGAAGGTTGGAGCTACTCACGAACCGGAGCGGCGTTCTGGTCTGCTCAGACCCATTTCGAGCCTTGGTTGCAAATTTACTGAAAGTATAATGCAATTTTTCTTAACTAACTAGGAAAGGAATAACAGGGTACGTATACTTCGCCGCAGACGCGAATTTCGATGAAACTACACATGCATAATTAGGGCCGTATTTGTGTGCCTAGGTGCCATAGGCCCATAACTTCAAACGCCCCCAACCCTCTCGTTTTCCTTCTCCTCACCTCTACCGTACTTTTCTCCTTCCCTTCTTTGTATTATTACAAATTACTCTCCTCCGCCATCTCGCATTTAATAATGTGGTAATTTACAAAATATGGTTCAATAATAATAATAATAATAATATAAAGGGAACCGAGAAAGTTTTGTCGCTTTTTGTGGAGGTCTGTGTTCAATTGGCCCTCACACCGTGAGTTGAATGCGAATGGAGATCAGGCGAAGGTCAGTTGTTGGTGTTGGTATAGCCAACATACTACCTGGTTGTGGCAGTTCAGTTACACCGTGAACGGGCGGAAGGACAGAGTGAACATGGGACCTCAACAGAGCGTGATAAGGGCGTGTATGCTGTACGAGTTCAAACTGGGGTCAAACGCAACTGCAGCGGGGCGGAAGATATGCCAGGCCTTTGGTGAGGGTGTCGTGACTACGTGGACAGTGCAGCAGTGGTTTACCAAGTTTAAGGACGGTGACGAAACACTCGAAGACGCACCACGTCCAGGAAGATTAACACAGGTACCAAATGAAGATCTTCAGGCAGCAATTGAGGCGAACAGTGGCCAGACATGTGAGGAACTGGGACTACAATTCAGTGTGAGTGGAGAAACCATTCGGCAGCACCTCCATCAACTTGGGAAGCACAAGTTGGGTCCCACATGATTTGACTCCGGGCCAGAAGGTAACGCGAGCAGACACCTGTGTTTCTTTGCTGTCTCGTCTGAGGAAGGAGCCATTTCTGGACAGGGTGTTGACATGTGATGAAAAGTGGGTCCTGTACGAAGATCCATGGCGCCGTCATCATTGGTTAGCATCCCATGAACCGCTTCCAAAACAGCCGAAACCAGCACTGCACCAGAAGAAGGTCCTCCTGTGTGTTTGGTGGGCTGCTCGCGGCATCGTGCATCGGGAACTGCTACCAGCTGGTCAGAGCATCAATGCAACTGTGTACTGTCAGCAGTTGAGTCGTGTTCAAGAAAAACTCAAAACTCTGGAACCAGCACTTCTGAATCGCAAACAGGTCCTCCTGTTACAGGACAACGCTAAGTCCCACGTGGCTAGGATGACCCGGGACACCATTCTACGCCTTGGATGGGAAACACTATTGCATCCGCCATACTCTCCGGACATTGCACCGTCCGATTTTCACCTGTTCCATTCCTTGGACAATCACCTTAGAGGACGCCAGTTCAAATCCCTAGTAGAGGTGCAAAATGCACTTGATACCTTCTTCGCTTCACGGCCCACCAAGTTCTTCCGCGATGGAATCCATGGCCTTCAAGAACATTGGCAGAAGGTCGTCGATGCTGATGGGGACTATTTTTGATCTTCCAGGTACATCTTAGGTGACATATCGATGTTCGAAGACTGTGGGTGAAAAAGCGACAGAACTTTCTTGCTTACCTTTATAATAATGGCATGAGCAATTTTAATTAAATTACTGTAGGCTACTTCTGGAAGACGTGTTAATTACACTGAACAAGAAGGTAATACAAACTATTTTTATTCACACACAAACATTTTAAAGTAATTTAAGAAAACATGAATATTAATTATATATAACAATTAGCAATATCCATAATTTTAAAGCGCCTTCCTCCTTGCTTTCCTTCGACGAAAGTGTTTATTATGTTATCAAACTCAATGTCTTTGGTCCGGAGCTGAAACTGGGTCACTTTTGGTCGGACCAATCTTGACCAAAATTACCTGACTGATTTAACTCGACCGCCCGATGATCGAACCTTGACCCAATTTATCTCGTGGCAAAATATTGACCCAGTGACAGGTCTCTGTCTGTGGTTAGAATCAGTCAATATTATAATATGCGAGATTCCATGAGAAGTAAGCTATGTACGGGAACTTCATATTTGAGAATTTTAAAAGATTTCAATGTTTCTATCCTATTTAATACTTCAAACACGAAATTCTTTGAATAGCCTTTCCGAGGTGGTATCTGTACACCTCACGTTTTTTTTTTTTCGGGTATATGTTATTACTATTGTCATACATCTCATAATAGATAGACTTAGCACGCTTCCCCATTTCTTGCTGCGCAAAAACTAATATGACGTCTATGCCAGAGCTACCTAACGGATGAGTTCAAAATCACGTGCTCTGAACAAAAACGTGTTAGGAATTTTCGGCATCATATTTTCTGTTCTCTGGGGAACAACAAACCCTGCTCCCGGTCACAACACGTAGAAAGGCTATTCAAACGTAACAGTGTATGATAAGTAGGGCTAGGAATTTGATAACCTGTAACTTGCTGAAAAATGCCCATAAAAAGATGCATTTATGACCTAAAAATTGCCAAAAAAGGACTTAAATAATTCATGGCGCGTGATTTAACCTATAAAATAAAATGAATTTCTATTCAATGCTTCATGTCTCCATATTTGTCAGTCTATAACAATAAAAGCAGAAAAAAATCACAGTATTAACTTTAATTACTTACTAAGAAAAAATAGCAACAACTGTTTTAATTTTAAACTGAAATTTTATTCTCACTCCAGTTAAAGCCCTTACATGCAACTATCGCCCACATATCAGAGTCCAGTGTTCAACTTTGAGTTGCAGTGTGCAACAAAGATCCTCTGTAAATTTTCGAGAACAAATGAATGGCGGTTGTCAGCTAGCACACTTTTATGCATAGAAAAGCTACGTTCAACATCAACTAAAACAATAGGGGTATATTTAAAACAAACAATATTTTAAATTGTGTCTCAGAAAGTAGATAAAATTAGGAAAATATGATTCTTTATTCATGTTAATTCTTTCTTGTTAATGCTCCATATAAAAATTAAGGCTCGTGAACTAGCAGCGTACAACAACTGTTCTGGAACGAAGAAAATGATCAATAATGACCAAAAAATGACTTAGAATTCCCCACACACAATAGAGCTTAAAAGTTTTAGTACGACATGAAACATATAAATACTAAAAATTATGCGTTTCTGATTTACCAGAAAAAAAGATGAAATTGCATCAAAATCCTAGCCCTAATGAAAAGGAAAGAATTAAATCTCTGGTTTGCCCTCCAGGTCAGACCAGGGCCCAAGAATAGACTCGGTGACCCGGTCCAAAAATGGACCCGTTTCAGCTCTGCTTGGATCAGCCTTCCCTTAATGCTACGCCCTATATGTAGCATTGACTCAAAATGATTATTGGTGTCTAGAAAAGCAAAAATAGACAAATAATATTCCTAATATAAGCAATAATGTTTGTTTTACTATTTTTAATGAAAATTAATCTAACTTTTATTACTTACAGTCGCCCGGGTCAAAGGTTATATTGTTTGCCGCTCCCCCTACATGGTTCTTAATGTGTTTTTTTTTTTCATCTCGCGTTTTAAATAGCGATTTCTAATTTTTCCTTGAAAAGTGAGCCCCTAGGCCCGGGCCTAGTGGGTCTACTGGTAAACCCGGCCCTAAGTCATGCCGGATTAATAATTTAGAGCGCGAACATCATGAAAAATACGCTGTCATTTTTGCGAGTACCATTAGGTACATGATTAGAACCAGGGCTTGAATTGGTGGGGGGGATTTCCCCTCTGGAAACTTCGCTTCCCCCTCACTAAAGTCCCCTTGCCTGTTGGATCCGCCGTTAAATACCTACCATTTATCGAAAAAAGCACTATCATCCCCAACGAAAATATGTCAATTCAAGTACTGATTAGAACTATATGAAATACAAATACACAAGGTTCGGTGCGGTAAGTCACAAGGCGCCACTTTATTTCGAAAACAGCTAAAGGAATAGAAGTCAAATTTGTACCATGGGATACTAACATAAGGGAACTCAAATACGGGGATGTATACTCTATTGTTGATTCTAATTTGGGGGGAGGGGGAGGGGGGGTAAACCGTCCGCCTCATGTGAAGTGTCATGCCATGTGGAGAGGAGATCTTTGCTGGTTGTTTCCACTGTCGTCTGCGCGTAGCATTCGCAGAACTAGCTTAAATTTGTTGATTTGCAAAATTCTTCTTTAACAATGCTAATCACACAAGCACTTCTATTCAATGTATATTTTCAATTCGAAAAAGAAACTATATCAATGCTCTGGCACTGATTCAAGCAACAATCGGTTTTCTTAACATATAAAATACCATTATTAGTAGTGGTTAAATCGAAGTTACAAATCCCTGAGAACGTGCAGCAAACAGTGGGAAGAATGATCAATCCTGGAGGTGGCTTTGGGAGAGTTATTTTATATGCAAATTTACGCGCAAGTCCAAAGAAAACAAAAACATAATATCCTACAAAAATTAGTTATGTTTCAATGAGCACATATTTCCCCCAGATGAAAGTGACCGAATTCAACCGCGGTAGGAAAAGGGCTCGGTGTACCATAACCAAAGTGTAATGAAACATCTCTACCGCAAGAGTTAACACTACACTAACACACTTTATTCCGAAATTTTGCAGGTTTCATTTTCCCCCTCATAGGATAAAAATTTGTACATTCAGTACAACAGTAGAGGAAAATTTTATTCCTGGTGATAAATCGAGTTTTCGTTTTTGTGAAGCTGACATTGATGAATTCCAGCAGCTCATGTAACGATAAAAAGGGGCTATGAAACTACTTTCAAAACTACCAACTGTTTGTTTAGAGGCCAGTGTCTCATCCCATCCTGCGTGTGATTCTGATTACGAATACAAACGAATAGCATCCTTCGAAAGCGGGTAGATAGTTCTTTGATCTACTTCTAGGTCAAAGTACAACGACAAATGGTACAGGTTGTTAACAATTAGTACACGACAAGTGGCATTAAATTGTATTTATTTATGGCTTTTAAACATTTATGGCTCAGGACGGGAGAGATGCAGGAAGAAGTCGCCAGGGCTTAAGCTGAGGTTACCATCCCGGAATTTACCTGGAGTTGCTTAAAAAAAACTGGAAAACTTCAGTGTGGATATATATATATATATGTGTACTGGAAAAGGGAGGAAATATATATTTCAAAATTGTTTTTAAATGCCGAAAACATCACACAACTAAATAAACGGAAAGAACACCTGTGCCTGTATTAAAATCATCTAATAAAAGTTCATGATGTGATGACCAATATTTCTCTATTCTCTTCTGTCCCTTCCCATTAAACAATAGAAAGAATCATACACAATTTTATTATTTAATGTAAACAAGATAAGATAAATATTTATATCAAGCAGTCAACATCTCGGCATAGCACTATTAGTAATAAGCTAGCTAAATATCCCACATGTGAAAGAAGATTGGAATCGTAACAATAGTTACCAACAGCGGCGGTTCCTGCCTTGGGTTCAATGGTTCACTGAACCGTTATGTATTTGAATGCAGTAATAATAAAATTAATTCACTAAAAATGCAATTTGTTAATGTAAAGATTGTTCCTATTATAGAAGTGCTGCCCAGTATAACGTGAAAAATGCTCACTTTCTTTTTAGTCTATGGAACGTCTTCAACAGTGTATAAGTCTATGGTTGTTTTTCATTTCCGCTCTGGCTTTTCGCTGTACTCAAAAATGAACCTGATGCATGCAGTTGAACAGACTTCTTCGGGGAGGTGAAGAGGCGGCATGGTCTCTTCGGTGCTGGGAGGGAGCAACGGGGAAGTAAGATCTCGCTGCACAGCTTGCCAGCTCAGGCGAGCACAACTACTTCGGTTTTTTGTTCGGATATCTTCGGAGAAAGTTCACTCATACAGCTGAGTTAGTTTGCTGACGCGAAGCACAATGGAAATTAAATGGACGCAGCTAAAGAGACAAATACGTCCTTATTTTAACTTAAGAAATATATTTAAAATATTTTTCTTTCCTTTAGTATATAGAATAGGCATGCATCTTGTGTGTTGTTGAGTAAAGTCACGACACACTCTAGTGTAGAGTAGAGCTGTGCAACGAGCGGATTTCGAGCGCTCGAAATCCGAAGCCCAAAGCAGTCACGCTCGAAACGTGGGAGAACTGGAAAAAATCCACTTCGAGCAACTTCGTGAATAGGTTTCGAGCGCTCGAATTGTTCGAGCGGAGTGCCTGCTCGAATTACGTCAACAGATTACATTTTTGTCTTTATCTTCCTGTAACTGGTTAAAGAAGGTTCAGTGTTGCAAACTAACCTAATAATAACAATGGGTTATCTAACATATATACGAGAATTGGTCAAAATAAGGTAGATTCGCAATTTTCGACATATCTCAACGAAACTTCGCACAACTTAGTAATTTGACAAAACGAAGAACATAGAGTACGTTCGAAACCAAAATTTGAAATATATATATACGAGGGTTGGTCAAAATCAACATATCTCAACGAAACTTAGTAATTTGACAAGACGAAGAACATAGAGTACGTCCGAAACCAAAATTTGAAATATATATACGAGGGTTGGTCAAAATATCTCAAATCCACAATTTTTAATATTTCTCAATAGAACTTTGCACAATTTACTGGTTTGATAAAACGAAGAACATAGAGTACGTCCGAAACCAAAATTTTGAGCCATATATACGAGTTCATCAAAATATCCCAACAACCACATGGGCTTGAGAAAATACGCTACTTTCCACCGTACAAACGAAACAAAAGTGTAAACTATCTCCCGGTTCTGATGGCGTATGATAACCAGCTTAATATTACTTTAAATTTTGTTGGTTTGTCTATTTACTTACAGTGATCAAAGAATCCTTGGAAAAAACACAATCAACTTTAACACTTTATTTTTTGGGTCCTTCTCGTGTTCTGTTACACGAAGGACATGTTATTTCTGCAATTTAACATGCTTAAATTGTGAACAACTTTGTAACCAAACAAAGTTGGCCGCATGTTGACAACAGTATGAAGTTTTATACTTTATCACCAGAGGGATATACCATTGCTTAAATAAACATCGGTTTGCCCATGTCGACCGACATTGATCAATATAGATATCGGTTAACGACATGAATCGATATAATGCCATGATGAGTGCTCTATTTTTAATTTAAATTTATTCATTATGAAAACAGTTTTGTAAAAAGCGATTTATTCTTTGCAAAATATAGTTTTAGAAAATAGGTAAATTAGTGATACCGATAATCGGTGTCGATCCCACATCGATCGACGTGGTCTCAAACGGGGCCCCTCTCTCGTCCGCATTTACGATGTGGAACGATATGGGTCCCATAACCGACCAACCTGAATATGCTACTGCGGTATCAAACATTTGTTGAAATATGATTAAAATTAAAAGTACTTTTTAACCAAAAACTGTTAATCAACGAATTAAAAACAAAAATTAACATTCAAAACTCGTCTGTGTCCTACTGGAGTGAATTTCTAATTTCAACATTTTAGTCTAGGAATCCAACCCAGAAATCACGGGAAAAATTCCACGAAATTAGATTATTTTTAACAATAACAATATTTTGCGCTCATTTTCTAATTTAAACACTTTAGCCTCGGGTCAAACTCACGGGCCCTTGAAAGCCTCGGATATGAAATTTCACAAAGTCGTATAAGTTCTAGAGAATATAACATTTTGCACTACAACCATTTTGGATTTCACATTTTATTATTTTTTAGTCTCAAATGTGTAATCATCGTCCCACGAAAGCCCCAAATATAAATTTTCACGAAAATCAAATGTTTTTTAACAATCAGAATATTTCTCGCTCCCTTCTCTTCGATTTGAAAATTCGATATGTTTGGGCTGGAATTCGTAATCAGCGTCTTTCGGAACACCCACTTATGAAATTTTACAAAATCTGATAATTTTTAAGAATGTATTACTTTTCGGGTTGCCGCCCTCTTGGATTTCAACATTTTTGAAACAGGAATCGAACTCAGAACGCCTTGAAAGACCCGGATTTAAAATTTCAGGAAAAATCAAAATATTTTTACAATTATCATATTTTGCGCTGCCGCCATATTGGATTTAAAAATTCAACATTTTTAGGCTCGGATTCGTAATCAGCGTTCTTCGGAACACCCACATATGGAATTTAACAGAAATCTGATAATTTTGAACATTTTATCACATTCCAAATTGCCGCCATTTTCGGTATCTCATTGACAACGGAATCGAACGAGTATCCGATTTTCAACAATTTTGAAATTTCGCAAAATTCAACAATTTTAGTTTCGGAATTGAATTCAGCACCGCTTCGAAGTCCCACATATGAAATTTAACGAAAAACTGATGACTTGAGCAATTATGACATTTTGCGCTGACGCCATCTTGGATTTCAAAAGTGTATATTTTTGACCTCGGTAATGGACTCAGGGCATCTTCAAGCCCCCCACATACAAAATTTCACGCAATTCTGATGATTTTTAACAATTGTGACCTTTCGCGCTGCCGCCATCTTGGATTTCAAAAGTGTAAATTTTTGCTCTCGGTACAGAGCTCCTTCAAGTCCCCACATATAAAATTTCACGAAATTCTTATGATTTTTAACAATTGTAACCTTTCGCGCTGCCGCCATCTTGGATTTCAAAAGTGTATATTTTTGCCCTCGGTAATGGACTCAGAGCTCCTTCAAGTTCCCATATATAAAATTTCACGCAATTCTGATGATTTTTAACAATTGTGACCTTTCGCACTGCAGCCATCTTGGATTTCAAAAGTGTATATTTTTGCCCTCGGTAATGGACTCAGAGCTCCTTCAAGTCCCCACATATAAAATTTCATGAAATTCTGATGATTTTTAAGAATTGTGACATTTCGCGCTCCCGCCATCTTGGATTTCAAAATTGTATATTTTTGGCTTGGTAATGAACTCCCCCCCCCCTTCTAATCAGACTATCTTTTACTATGATGATGTTTCGCGCAGCCGCGGTTTTGGATTACAAATTTTAACATTTTTAGGCTCGGAATTGTAGTCAGCGTCCCTTGGAGCTCCCAGAAATGGAATTAAAATACCTATGGAATCACGTTAATAGTTTTTTAGTTTTTATTAATTATTTGTTGTATCAAAGCCATAAAGTTGAAATTATACCATGATAAGAATAATAGTATCACAGTTGGCAAACTTTCGAGCGCTCGAATCCAGGACTTCGAGCAAAATTGTTCGAACAAATCTGTTCGAGCAGATTTTGTTCGATCATATTCTGCTCGCTCGAAAACGTATTTTTGTGTTCCGAGTGCTCGAAATCCGCTCGTTGCACACCTCTAGTGTAGAGTCCCGCAGTAAACTGAAATTATCATTTTGAAGAGACAGTGCAAAATGATATGCGCGTATGTATTATGCATTTGCTTCCTGTAGAAATAGTCATAAAGACAGGATTCGGAACTATGCTGGAAACACAAATAGAAGCAGTTTCAGAAATCATTTTTTGCTTTTTGTTTAGAATGAGGGTATCTTGACGAGAAAATCTGCCTTTTTTAAAAGGCAGATTTTCTCGTCAAGATACCCTCATTCTA
>JAGDQP010006938.1:21774-38958 GCA_022664845.1 Lepisma saccharinum | reverse complement strand
GTTTGCGGGGTATAAAGTCAATTTGGGAGGGTATAACTTTGTAAGTGAAATTTTGTGCGGTTTCTATCGATTTTTCACAGCAAAAACTTTTAAGTTGAGGATGTTGTCAAGACTTTGGGGGTAAACATCCTCCACAGGGGGGTCTGGCAGAATTACTGTGTAAATATGTTAACGTGAAGTACCCGGTTACTCACATCCAGTCATGTAATACAAGAATTTTCGCAGTGTACACTAGCGACTATTTTAGTTTATGAATCCTTTATAAGCGGAGACCACACTGCAAAAAATGGCTGTGTTAATTCAATATTTTCGGTGTCCCAGGGCGACATCGCTTTTCTCTTGTGTTAAATCGACTCAACAAACGGTGTTGATCTTGGTAAGGAATTTGAATTTGAATTTTATTTATGGCTTTCTTGCATGTAAGGCTCAGGTCGGGATAGAGGAAAGGGTGCAGGAAGTGTCGACCAGGGCCAAAGTTGAAGGTACCATCACGGTATTTGTCTGGTGTGGCTGAGGAAAAACCTCCTAGTCAGGATAGCTGTTGCGTGTTGTTGAGTGAAGTAGAGTGAAGTAGAGTGAAGAACCGCAATATAATATGCCGGGCATATAGAATAGGCATGCATGTTTTGTAGAAAATCGTGGCAGTCCCAGGTAATCGCTCCGCGCAATTTCATAAACAAAACAATTTTTCATTTATAACATCAGAAGAAAAATGTAACATCAAAGAGTTGGGAAGTTCTCTTCCTGTTCTTGAGATAAAACAAAAGCAAACGAGTTGAGGTAAAGATTTTTTAGAATTTTTAAGGTTCAAATTTACAACATAAATAGATTTACCAATTTTCTACCATGAAGGAAAGACGGCTGACTTCCTGTACAAAGAAACTCCTTCTGTTAGAAGACCAGGAGAAGCTTCTACGTCGTTCCAACTAAGCGAGATGACTGTAATATATATATTTGAAAACTAATATCTTAGATAATGCATAAAGATTCTCTAACACAATTAAAGACCTGAATCGCATATTATCCCAAGTGGATCTAAGCAGCTTTTAGGTGAAACTAAAAAAAAAAAAAAAAATGCATACTTACGTGTTTCCGGATTAATAAAGAACTTAGTAATTAGTCAGGCCAGCAATCATTCCATTCAAAGATACACGGGAGCTTGGATGTACTTGGGATGTTTTGCAGTTTAGGTCTTCAATTGCAACTGTTTTTAGTTAGTTCTGTTAAAACTGTCAAAGCATTCTAATGATTTTTTCCTTTAGAAGTACTGTATGTACATTTAAAATTAGTGAACCGCCAGTTTTTGGAGGCACGAGCCGCCACTGGTTACCAAGTAATTTTTCTTTTAATTTCTCCATTGTTCTTATTATTGATAAATGTTTCATGCAACAGACCTTTTTATTTACATTAAATTGTTTATAAAAACTTCAGGAATACGTTGTTCACGAAGTAAACATAAGAATGAAGTAAACGAAGAAACATAAGTAAACTCTCGCGAGAATTTTTCGCCAGGTCGAGAAACTAGTCACTTATCACACCTGCGAGGCGAGAATAGAACTCTTTCTCGCAGCTGCCAGAGCGAGAAGTGACTTAATTCCAGTGGCGGCTCGTCAGGTGAAGTTTGTGAAGTAACACTTCACTTGGTATTTTGATATGCATTAAGTAAGTTGACATTAATATGTATTATTTGGGTCTCATCTATAATGCTAGTCATCATCTGCTTAAATGGAATAGTGTCATTATCGATAAGTCCGAAAATCCAGGGTAATGAGCAAGTATTGTAGGAGTGCGTTCGTTGATGGATGAAGTTTTTGGTAGTACTTCACCTATTATTTGTATCACGAGCCGCCACTGCTTAACTCTCGCCTCGCATTCGGAATGTGAGAGCTAGAATGACCCATTTCTCGCCTCGCGTGACACACTAATACGTTCATTTGTCCGGAAAGAAATCGAAGCTTTCTCTAAGGTAAACTGTTGAAATAATATATTCTCCCTTGAGGAGGGAGCGCGCGGCACTGAACTACTGTAAATCATAACCGACAGGTCTATGTGTGCAATGTTTACTGAAATCCTTTTATGGGTTGTCAGCATTTGAAGAATTTATCTGTTTCGTCATTAGCTTACTTTCTCCACTTCCGAGGGCAAAACGACGTAATACTTCGAAAGACATTGACGAAAGACGTGTGAGTGTAGCAAATCACAATCGAAGTTGTACTGCTAGAAGAATGTATTTGAGCAAACTTTATATGATTTCGGACTGCAGCACAGGGGATACACAAGCTTGTCTACCGCCCACTGTCAATTGCATCACACTGAAATGCTTTCGTGGTTATAGCTTAAGGTGTACTTCTTAATAGAAATCATCGCCTAATCCAATCTTTGGGTACCGTATAACTTTGAATAATATTCGCACTTGTGAATGTTATTTGCTAATCCGGTACGGCTTACGTCTTTACGCCATATATTACGATCTGTGCTAACTTTGGTCGTCCTCAGTTCCGAAACTATGCATTTTTTTCTTTTTTTTTAATGTGGACACCATTTTCATCCTTGTACGACGGACAATTTATTTTTGGAACATTGCCGTGTATTTACAATCGCCTCTCTCCGCCCCTAGTAATGTTGCCATAACGTTAAATTTCTTTGTGAGCAATTTTATGAATGAAATCAAAGTACCATAATAATACTTCACTTTACAAATGTTAAAACGTATCAATAATGCAAGGTAAACGGTAATGAATTAGGAGACATGGACCATCATACATGAGTTTTAGAAACCAGAAGCAGCTAAAGGCTCCAAACAGAATTTTAGAATTAATTTTAAGGCCTTTAGACACATATGGCTCAGGCCGTATGGATGGTGGGATGAATTAGTGAAATGAAGAAAGTGGCAGGAAACGGGAGCACCCTGAGAAAACCCACGCACACGGTGTTTGTCCACCACAAAGCCTACATGAGCAGGAATCGATCCGACGACTCCACCCCAAACATAGATTTTTCTTTCACTCAAGTTAGACACGGGGTTAGCGTTTTAACTTCCTAAGCAGCGATCACAAGTTTAATCCCAAACAATGATTTTATTCCATACTAAATTTTCCTTTTTGACCGTGAGTAAGCTTATTAAACGGCTTTATTCAGTTGGGCGTTATATGGTCCTCTGTTCCCCAGAAATTGAGAAATAACATCACAAGTAAACCCAACCCAACATATCTAAATGCCCCTAGCCAGTTCTCAGTCCTTCTTCCCGCATACTTACAACCACAGAGCACCAAGTCTTTTCTTATGGCCTTTCCTATTCACCTTCCCACCATACTGAACATGTCAAAATACACAAAGATTTTATCACCTTTACTCTTAGTCTCAGGTAGCACTGCAACTGTCCACTCATCCTGACACTTCTAAGGTCAGGCGCCTTAAACACCGAAACACATACCAGCCTTCCTTTCACCCTCCAGTAAAGACCCTCCTTCCAAACCACCCTCCCAAATTTACGTTTCCTTCCTTTCCAAAAATATTTAACCCTGGCTTTATTGGTACGCGCCAATCCCATTACAATCACACCACTGCAGAACGAAGAGCAATTTCAGCTCTCCGTTCGGACTCGACCATTATTATCCGTCGACTGACAAGGAATCCATCTACCACAGTGGTCATGAATTACTCTGACTATCGATCAGCCCTTAAACAACTATCCAACCTCACCTTTTACGGCTTCCTTCAGAGACCCTATCCAATCTATCCTTAATAAATCCGTCTCTACCTCCTGATCCATGGACTCAATGAGAGGTTGTCGCATTCCACTTTTAACACTCTCTCCTAACGATCCCAGGACTCCTCTAAATGTTACCTACTTACCAAAATGCATATAGTACCTAGCAGACCCATTGTTTCTCCTACCGAAACAATCTCCGCCTTCCCTGATCATCCCACAGTATGTCCACGCTCTCCCTTTCTATATCAAAGATACCAACCACTTTCTCTCCACAATACATTTTATCTCCGATCCGCTTCCACTAGAAAGCATGTTTGTTTCTGCTGACATACCGTTACTATATACTTATATTCCCCACATTCGTGGTCTCGCTGCCCTTGAACGTTTCTCGACACACACTCCAATCCTCGTAAAAACCACGATTCCATTTCTTCTGCAGTTAGCCTAGTTTATCCACATCATGAACGCCTTTGAAAACCACATTATCTGCAAACCTAGGGCACACCGATAGGTACCCGTATGGCTCATTCCTACGCCAACCTTTTCATAGGACGCTTAGAAAAACAATTCCTGAATTCCACAGCTCTCAAAACCTTTCACCTGGCTTCCTTAATCTAGACCCACGGACAAGAGTCACTGGAAATATTCTAGCAAGACCTCAACTGCACCTTCTCCGTCAAATTCACTTGGCCTTCTCCACGGAACACACAACCTCCCTAGATATGGATATCTGGCTCAAGAACAATCGACTTGAGACTGGTGTCTACATCAAAACTACCAACAGGATCTTCATTTCAATAGCTCCCATCCATACCATACCAAACGCTCTTGCTGTCCGGGCCACCCACATCTACTCCACTGATGAGCTATTTCAAAATTATTTCAGTATCCTCTCCTCAGCACTCACCGACCGTGGATATCAAAGCCACCTCATACGTACGTAACTAGACCGTGTAAGGAATCACCAAAACTCCCACACGCTTCCTGCAAAGCTCCCTCCGCTTCCAATCTTCTCATTCAGTACCATTCTACCCTTCAGGACCTCCAAAAGCTCCTCAACTAGCGCATCCCATCCTGACTGCGTCACCTGAGACTGAAAGAGCTTTCCTCCTCATGCCCCAAAATAGTCTAAGGCAGACTTCCGAATCTCAACATGATCCTGACCAAAACTGGATCCATTCAGCCCTCTCCCCGCAAAACTGGCAAGTGCAATATATCCCGCTGCAGAACCTGTCTTATTTTTTATCCCAGTCTGACCTTCGAACATCCCGTCACTCACTTTTTCCGACACTTCGGCAGTTACATTGCTTCCATCCTTATTTATCTCTACATCTGTAGCCTATGTTTTGCCTTCTAAATTCCTGACAGTCTTAGTACGAAGCAATGTAAACAAAGCAAAATGTATTCCTCCGCGACACACACGTGCTTTACCAGTGCGAGACGTCCAAAGCTAGATCGTCTGCTAGCTTACAGAAGCATATTGGTGTAGTTGCAAAATTTCCAGAGTGTAAACTACGGTGCGTTCGTAAATAACTAACCCACTGACTTCTGCTATGTTGGAAATATTTCTTAAATCGTTATAAAAACGAGATCGTTAATGTTCCTGAACTCTTGAAACTTATATTCACGTGCAAAGCTTTTTAATTTCTGAACTCAGTTATTTCCGCGGAAAAGCTCTTCACGTTAAGAAGAAAGGAAAACATCACACGACCACAAGCTTGCTTAAGAATGATTATTCAAGATAGGAGAAAAGACAAGAAACGAACGTTTGATTATAATGCGAACCCAACTAGACAAAACAAATAGTTCACTATGAGGTTACCGACAGGCAATGAAGCCATTGGAATTGTCAGGTAATCAAGACAAGGAGCTTGTATATTTTCAGAACACACATACAACGGTATATAACATAACATGAATACACTTCGCATGGTGTAATTTCATAAGCAAACAACAGTCACTTTGCAGTGATAAAAAAGAAGAGAGAGAGTGTCGAAACTCGAAATTCAAGGTTATACACAGGAGCTGATGATAAACTTTTTTGGTATTTTCCATATCAAAGCTTTGCTTTTATAAACTCAAGATAAAATAAAATAATAGCGGAGCAAAGCAAATACGTTTTATTTAAAAACTAAAAACGTGTCACTCACTAATAGAACATGTCAACAAGCAGGAACAATCACTCATAACCGGCCAACAAGGAATATTCAGTGTTAAAAAATCGCACAGAATCGGAAACAGGCATTTTCTACATCTTTTCCACAAGTCTAACTCTTAACCTACAGCAAACGTCTTGTACGCGTTGTGCTCGATTTCACAACTCTGGCAAGTGTAAAGCTTACAACGCCATCTGCTTTGCGCGTCAAAGTCGGGGAAACCCACGTTGCTAATTAGCTAATGAAATACAACCGAGACATGAGGAAAAGGCGAGTATACTACAATATGATTGCACAGACGATGGTGCGCAACAGACACAATTCGTAGATGTTGATAGATAGCTTTACTAATAGCAACTTCCTTAATATACGATTAACAATGCTTTCATTACCTCTACACAATGGTAATTATGTTTGTCCGTTTCTTCTGGACACAGGGTTCTCATTAAATCTAATTCCACTACATTTTTTAAAAATAATTGGTTACACTAGTATGATCACATCTAACCAGCATTAATTAATTTAATTAATAAAACAACAATTCCAGCGTGGGTGGGATAAAATTGCACGTTCTTTTTAAAAACATTCAACAGTAGTTTGCAGTAGTGTATCAGGCCATACTAGGAGAACTGGATTGGACTGTTTGTTCCCTAATGGAAAGAAGTATTGTTTAACGAAACCAGGTCCCAAGTGCAAATTACAGGTAATCTATCTAAAGGTAGAGAAAATGAAATTTCACATTTGATTCAGCAAATAGGAAAAAAATAGAAAGGTGTTATAGGTGATTATGAATCAAACTCATCGCCAATACAATTCAGCCTTGCAGAAAACAGCTAAATATGAGAGAAAAATTCACTAAAAACATCAATTGCTGAGGCAACAAATTGATCACATGTTGGGAAAAACTAAGATCACATACTTTTCAAATCGATCTTTACAAGACTTAACCGACTCCAATAGCTCAGCTTTTACAAGTTCATCATCAAAAGTTATTTACTCACTTCAAAGCCATGTTATAAATATAGTACGTTACCCATTACTATAACACTAATTGGTTGTAACTTTGGAGAAATGTTTTCTCTTCACGAGTCATCTCTTCGTGTTTTCAAACCGAAACAAAGCACCAGTCATCTCTTCGTGATAATCTCCTGTTGCTGTTTCCCCCCCCCCTCCCTCCTCCCCACTCTCTCTCTCTCTTATTTCCCGTTGGATGAAATATAATTTTATATTATTGCGCTTAATCTGTAGAGTAGTTCTGGTGAAACAATTGGTGTGGAATTGGAACAATTAATGAAGATTAGTTTAGTTTTAGTGTGGAAAGGCCATCAAATTGCGAAATATAAATGGTATTACTGGCTAAAAGTAAGTGATTGAGAAATATGTCAGTAAATGGTAGTCTGACGTATTAGATACCGATTTTAATGAGAGCGGTATAAGGATCACGCGATTTTAGTTCAAACCAACAACAGCGTACTGCTCATGATAGCCAGGAAAACTCAGAAATTGACGAGAATGAGAATACTCATAACCGTTGTATGATTGGCGGTTAAAAACTGTAACAGTATTATACGTTATATCAGTTGTGTATAAAGTTGATTCGACCTAAAAAAAATCTTACTGTTTGATTTATTGTTAATACAATTACACAGTTTACACTAGTTTCGTACTCACTAGTTGAGTAAGAACTGTCACAAGAAACAGTATTGTTGATTTCTTGAATCAGAAACGAAATGTAAATACTAATCAGTAATGGCGATATTTTTCGTTTGGTTAATAAGTTCATCTAAATCCGGCGTAATTGGAAATCAAAGTGCTCAGTAATAAGATATTTCGAGTGAATTAAATTTTTTAGGAATATCTAGGTTCTTAACTTTTTGTTCTGTGGAGAAGAAATTCGACCAGCTTGTACGCCCCCGTAAGAAGTTAGTCTTCGGGTACGAAGTAACAGAAGACAAGTACGTGTACAGATAAAGAATAATGAAACAGAGGCGCCACGCAGCGGCGACGCATCAATCTTGGAACATTATGGTATTATGTGCAAGTTTCAGGATGGGATCGTGGACGGCAGAGGCGGTGATTACCGGTTAGAAAAAAAAGGGGGGGTGCAAGTTAGTCATTAAATATTTTTATCAGTATAAAGTATATTTGATGGACGTCATGGACAAATTTTCAAAACGTGGGATTGCATAAACAGCAGGAACTCCTTTTTTATTTGAATCTAGCGGCAAGTAAAGGGTGATTCACATTGGAATTTTTTTTCGCTGATTACGAATATAAAGGCGTTTCTCGATATCTCGAAGAGTTTTCGAGATAATCTATTTTGAAAATCAAACTTCTCTCGGAAATGAAGTAGTCAAATATGGTAAACTTTCGCAACCTCATAGGTAGGATCGTCAGGCTTTCACAAAGCTTAATGAAATACGAAATGTGTGTTTTCAATTGTAAATTATGTTTTTTACATGTCTATATACTAGACAATATATGAGAATAAAAGAATTATGCTAATTGTGTTAATATATTTACATCTTACAACCCTCGACACCAGCGGACTTTACGATTTTATATTCAACTCTCTTGTGAATCTCATTTGTGATTGTGAATAATCATTCACAGAACAGTTGATACAAGATCCGCTAGTGTTGAGGGTTGTAAGATGTCAATATATTAGGACAATTAAAATAATTCCTTCATTTTCATATATTTTCTTGCATATAGACACGTAAACAATAATTTAAAATTGAAGACACATATTTCGTATTCCATTAACCTTTGTGAAAGCCTGACGACGTTACTTGTGGGTAGGGTTATCAAGTTTCTAGAATATCATTACGGGAGAGGCACGACACTTAAATCAATGAAAGCTCAGAAATGTATTATTGATTTTAAGCATATAAACTTGGCAGTATATATATTTAAGTCTGCCTAAATTGTTTATTTTACTTCTGTATTTTTTAACATTAAACCCCGTTATGTTTTACTTCACTTTTAGCATTTCCAGTAATGCTGCATCTCCCTTAATCAAAATTAAGTGTAACCTGAATTTATGATTTTATCAGAGTTGCTGAATATTTTTTCCCATCCTTTCAATTTTTTTAAGAATTAAAAAGAAAAACAAACTGGAATGAGGAATGCTCAGAACATGAAATATCAACATCATAATATTTGGAATAGCATTTAAATTAACTTTAGAGAGAGAAAATTCAACCATTTTGAGTTCATATCATATTGTGAGCGGCAACTTAGGTATCACTCAGTAAATATTGAATATAAAAAAATAGGAAATGTAAGAATATTAAATGTATTGTAAGAAAGCAAAAGAACACAACAAGTTCAAAAAGTATTGTAAATTCAATGTATAAGCACATATTTCAAGCAACACGGAAATAAACAGACACCAAGAGTGCTGATACTTATTTGGGTATCGCGTGAGGAAATAATGAAACGTAGATAACTTGAAGTTGCGCTGGGGTAAATGACTAAAAGGTTAAAACACACAATAAATTGCAAAAATTAAGAAAGTGACTACTTTGGGGTTATTTAACATCAGCCAGGGATTGCGACGTCACTTTCACAGAAATTATTTAAACCAAAAACACGTAGGTCTCGACCTTACAATTGTTTCAAATTTAGTATACGTGTTTATTTAGTTGATTTGGCTACACCTAAATTTTAGTCATGTAAGTACAACACTGTGTCTTAGTCTACTGTCACTAATACCAGTAAAATTTCAAGTCAAAAAGTCCGCTCTCTTATCGCTCCTTTCATTATAAATATTAAACATAAAATTCATAACTAGCATAAGCCCAAATATCAGCTGTTCTTAACGTCGCTTGTTATTTAATCTAAACCTTGCCTTTTCTTAATTAATCATTCATGTATTATTAAGAAAAAAAATACTAAAATCAAGCATCAAAATATTCATTAATTAATAGGCAACTATGTGTTACAAACACAATTATGTCAAAAAAAAGTTGCAACTAAAGCATCCCCAAGTTAGGAGCACAATATGGTAGTTTTGATTACTATCCCCAGCGTCATTCATTCTTGTGGGAAGAAATTCTTCATAAAAAATCATCCTAATTAAAAGCTAAACAAATCTCAGTAAATTTTAAAGCATTAATCATTTTCTCAGAAGAAAAAATTCAGTATCATGTTTCAAATGTAAAAGCTCTCGTTTCTTAATCATATTAGCATTATTGGTTATTTTAAAATGGCGTAAGTGGTGCTGATGGAAGCATGAAACGCAACCAGCTACAGAAGTGAAATTTCACAGAATCGGTAAGTGAACAGTTGAGGCGTGTGCGCAAAACAAAAGTCTATGTGCTATCTTTTAGCATGGCATATAGACTGTACATTTGTTCGCGCATACGCCTCAGATGTAATCACTGCAGAAGTGAAATGCTTAAATACGAAAAAAGACGTCCCGTATGCTGTTAAAATGGGACAGCATAAAATAGGGCAAATCCCGTGTACTACGGAACATCTGCAACCCTAGCATTTTTAAGGGCACTTATTTAGTTTGATTTGTTTTGTTATACTGGTCGTCTGAGCGTAATACCATGTCTTTAATCGATTTTAAACACGAAATTATAATCAAATTTCAGTCATATATCTGAAAACGGATAAATGGTAGAGAGATGCAGCGCATACAATGAACAGAAGAAAGAATGGACAAGAAATGGCCAATTAGAGCATTTCCACTGGATTCTGAAGGGTTTGGGATCGCTCCCAGCAGTTGGCCATCCTGACTAAGGTTTTTCCAGGATTACTCCTCAGTGATAGTTTGTCATAATCTCAAATTATAAAATTTCGCAACTGAACAAGCGCGAAAAGATTAAATTATAATAATCGAGAAAATAAGGAACGGTTCTGAAACAAACTTAAAAAATTACCTCTTTTTTGATGGTGTGGTCAGTGAGCGACAAATTACTCGAGAATGAGGAAGTAATTCTCCACTTTCCTTTTACGCTTTTTAATACATAATTTTTGTATCTTATATTTACCAGCCGAAAGTCGGAAAAAGTTGAGGGTGGGGGGCAACTGTCCCCTTCGTCACGCCCCCATAATCGTCGCCCATGATGGACGGATATGTATTAAAAATTCTGTGTGAATGTAGGAGGAAGAGCACGAAGGAAAATGAAAGATTTAAGGTTAGTTTAGGCCAGGTCTTATTTCTGCACTTAAACCGTGAATGAGGACTACTTCCCGGAGGCGGAGTGTTGAGGAGCTGAGCGATGGGAGCGGATGTGTATTATAGCAACACGGAAAGGTAGATCAAAATCGATGTTGTGTGACTAAGGCCTTTACGAATTCAATTGCCTTCCGTTTCATTCCCTTCCATTCCACGTCAATTCAACCAATATTTCTGACGATCTAAACTCGACCATCTCAGAATTTTACGAAAATGTCTATGTTGGTAGAAATTATATTGTTTATTTCAAAACTGCAAACAGTTTCAAAATCCAGGCACTGGGTTCCGAGTTACAGTATTTTGAAATTTGGGCTACATCTGCGTAAAGCTGTCGCGACTGGCGTTTCTGAGTTCAAGGTCATTTACAAACATGTCTAGAACTTCCTTTGTAATTGAGTTAGAGTGTTTATTCTTTTTATGTTTTTCTCGTAATAAAACTAGCTTTTGAATGAAATATAAACACTGCTGCCATTCATTCACAATGCTGCACAGGAACAAAAAATTTCCACATCTGTAAGCACATTCTTCTTAACTTTTGAGCCGAAGCTCAGATTTTGATGAATTCTTTTTTGTTTCAATCTCAGTTTCGCAAGCCTTCAACAGAAAAAAAATCAGGATGGGATCACATAAAAGAAAAATTTCTTTTAAGTACCAATGGAAGTATCCTGATATCCAAGTTGTAAGAAACCCCCCCAACCCTGACAAAAGGAGGGCAGACGCCGGAAACAGAGCAGCACAGAAACTACAGAACATTTGGAAATACAATTCCGGTCGCGCATCCCTGAAGCCTCTTCACACTTCACTAACAGGGTGTTTCCCTTAATGAAGGGTAAAACAGGAAATGTGAAATTTCACAATAGCAGGTCAGTGGGTAAAACTCGTAAGGAGCCATTAACAATGACACGCAGGCTGGAAACCGGCTAGCTGAATCTTCTCAATCAGGGTCACACTAGACCTAAAACACAGTTTCACCAGCCTGGGTCATTGCCAACCGCCACACATTTGACGAGTAACTCAAGGCACCAGACTGGTACATAAGAAAGCGTTATAGTAAAGAAACATTTAAGTACTGGAGAAAACCCGTAGGTAAGCACGCGATTATTGTCACGAAGATTCGCCTAAGCTTCAGAATCAACGTAATAGCTAAAAAAGAACGTACGCTAAAGGCGAAAGGAAAAAGAGGGGAGAGAAGATTCTCCAATCCACCAGAAGAGAGAGCCTTCAGAACAACCCACCCCGAAGCAAAGAAAGGTGTTTGACTAGCGTGAACCTCCAATAAACAATCATCAGACAGGAGGTGATAAATTAAAGTTTATCCTTCAACACTCATAAAAGCACAGGACTCAAAACTTGTAATCAATCATGAAAACGCAAGACACGTAGACATCGCGTGAAACTATTAAAGTAAAACACTGCAAGATCGAACTAAAATGCACTTCTTAAACCATATAATGAACACACATATACAACAGTAGAACCTGTAATGGTAGCTTACACCAGTGGCATTCGTCATATTCTGACAGAAAGAGGAGAGGGAGAAAATAAAGTTCTAGGAAAAACTACCTATCCGCCAGAAGACAACGATTTGGTGTTCAAGGTCACTGGAACAAATGTATGAAATATCAGAAGCACGAATTGAACCCGTTCATAAATGGATATTAAACAAAAGCCGAAACACCGATCAATTTATACTGACTAATCTACGTGCATTAGCTTTAACGTAAAACAAAATTATGGTTCGCAACATCACTTGCATTGAACATTGTAACTGCAATCAGAATATAAAACAAATGAGTAAGCACATATTCGACGATATATTTACTAAAATCTCATAATTTATAAATTCGGAGATAAGTTGCATGTTCTTAAGTGAAGGTCTTCATAATCAACTACTGCACACACCCCTTTTTACTCAAAGGTACAAAAAACTACGCAACCCAAACAAACAATACTGGAAGGTCACGACTCCAGAGAAGAAATATCTCAATTCTCACATTTACGTGCACAACCAGAAAGGACAACTTTACCAAAAGTTCAAATGTGGGAAAATCAAAATATTAAATAAGTTTATATAAATTTAATAAATATTAAAGAATAAGGCTTTACTCTGGCGGGAACACTCTGCCAATAGCAAATAACCAAATACTTAAGATGACTCTTTACTTCTCATCCGATGACAACGGATAACACTGTTTACGTAATGAGAAGATCTGTAATAAGAGAAAGATGCTACAAAAGTAGTTCGGGAAGAAAGAAACCTTGCGCCAGAATAAAGCAAAGAAAAGAAAGCGATAATAAACACCTTTGCTCGATAAACAATACGTGATGGTCAAAAGAGTATTAACAATCTAGAGATCAACACAGTAAAGATCTTCCCTTTGAAGATCGACGTAAATAAAGCAAAACTGACCGGAAATAAATATATTATGGAACGGAGTTTCAAAGCTGTTACAAAGTCATCTTTTCAAAATTTGTAAATCTTCGGTCGAAGCAGTGTGTTCTTGCAGGTTTTTCTGGAATATACAGAGTGTAACGCCGAAAAAAAAAATACGAAAAACACGCTTTTTAATTGTTCATGCTACTTTTACTATTACGTGGACACTGACATTTGATGATCAAAGAAATAGTTAAAATGTTAATTCTTGTTAAAAATATACATTTAGAAAAAACTTCTTTATTAGGACTGCCTCTGACAGTTTTGTAGCATTATTTACGTTTCCTCGTTCTGAGCCAAAGATGCCAAAACGCCATAAAGGGACGGAACTTTTCTCTCGAGTACAAGGGCGCTAATGAGATTTACTGTATGCGTAATGCAAGTAGAAAGTGTGCTGTACATTGTTTCAGGTAAGAACATTTCATTTTACTGAAACTAAAAAAGAAATGGATAAGATGTGCTAAGTAGTGGATAATCGTGATGACAAAAAAAAAAAAAAAAAAAAAAAAAAAAATAAACCAAAAAAAACAGTTTTTTCCCCTCGTTAAAAAACAACAACAATTTTCCGTTTTTTTTTTTTTAAATTTTTCCGGCCTGTACATCACTAGTGTGCACTATACACCAAAATGTGAAGTTAATGTTGGCATCAATTGAACTTGAAGAAATTTACCATTATCTCGTCAAGTTGTTAGTCTGCAATGATGAAAATCATGAATGCATGATGCGAGTGTGTGATAAATGTTTATCTTACTCCATTGCAGAAGAATTTCTGACATCAAAATTTGATTAATTTGATCCGGTAGAAATAGTTGAAGTGATGGATAACGACCGATGGATAATCTAGTTACACAAACTTTGAGCTTGGGAGATCTAATAGAAGATATCACCAAGAAGATGGTAAAATTGATTCCTCATTCTAATACAGCAAAGGCTCAAGACAGTTACTTAAAAAGAAAAACAAAAACAAAAAAAACTGTAAACTTTATTTTATAAGGGCCAGTCTAGTAACTGTTGACTTCGGCACGTCACGATTATCCGTCACGTTCGAGTTAAAAGACACCCATGCCGGGACTCGAACCCAAGATCTTCGAACAGTTACTAAAAGAAACGCAAAGTATCTGTTCCTGCTACATATACTTTGACACTTATAGACTTTAGTGAGAACTACAACTTTGTTGTACGAGATAAAGCACAGATTTCACTGGACAAATTCTTTACGGATTTCATCAATAGCCTACTTTACAGATGGATGTGCAGGACAAAATAAGAACTGCAAGTCATTCTTAAATCTGTACTACCATAAAACATATTTTGGCCTGACAGCAAAGTGGTCGTTCTTCGCAACATACCATGGGAAGTCTCCCTGTGATGGTCTTGGTGGGACAATAAAAGGCTGTGTTTCAAAAGCAAGATTACGAGTTGTTTCAGGGTAAATAATTGATCCAAGTTCCATGCACAACTATTGCAGAGAACTCATTGAAGACATCACTTTCCATTACATTATTAAAGATTTCATGCCACCCATTGAACAGTAACTCATGGAAAGATTAGCATCTGCAAAGACAATACCTGGGATTAGGAGCCTTTACTATTTTAAGCCAACATAGAGATGCCAATAGGTGCAAAAGCCTTGACTAGTGATGAAGATTTGTTTTTCTGATAGCTTTGTATCTGAAGGAACACTGCAGCGGAATTTATGGTCAATAGTGAAAGTATACAATTATAATGCACGTGAATATAATTCAAAATGCATACAGGACTTGCCACTGATACCCTTGGAGATGAAGGGGATGTGTCAGTTAAGTATATGCATCCTCATGGGCAATCCTCTTCATTTTATTAGCCACAACCATGACTGGAAGAACATATACGCTGTCAGCTGCCTCAAGTGAATTAGTGGTAACAACATGGAACAGTTTTGTTTAAATAGATCACAGTCAGTCTTTTTACATTTTAGACATCAGCACTGTGCAACTCTTTATCTCAATAAGTTTTAAGGTCTCCATTTAAACGTTACTGTCTACATATAAATTATAATACATACTAGTACTGTACAAAAGAAAACATCTCCTTTTTATGTGATCCTATGGAGATCCTACCCTGAATTTTTTTCTGTTGATAGCTTGTGAAACTAAGATTCAAACAAAAGAGAATTCATCAAAATCCGAGTATCGGCTCAAAAGTTATAAAGAAGAATGACTTACAAACGTGAAACCTTTATTTTGCTACGTTTTTGGAAATTTTTGGTTAGTGTGCTGCAAGGTGAATGAATTGCAACACTGTTTATATTTCATTTGAAAGCTAGTTTCATTACGGGAAAAACATAAAAAGCATACTAACTCAATTACTAAGGAAGTTCTAGACATGTTTGTAAATGACCTTGAACTGAAAAAACTCCATTCGCGACAGCTTTTCCGCAAATGTAGCCCAAAATTCTGTCTACAGATGTCAAAATTTTCACTACAGATGTCACGTGAGTTTGAAAACAGCTGAAAATATCAGAGCGTAGTGCAAGTACGCAATAAGCAGAAGATGAAGTGAAGGAGTGATAACCAACAAACAAAATTAAAGATGGATGAGTACAGACGTAGAATTAATATAATTCCCCCTACTTGTAGGAATTCGACATTATAATTGAATAACAGCTTTAAAAGATGGAACGTCATTCGAACGATGCTCATAACTGCAAGTCATTCTGGACGTTTGTGGAAGATACGCACTGTGTAGTATATTCAATAATATGTATAAAAAATAAGATTTAAGATGATGCACCTCGTAAAGTACTTTTACTACCCAATTACCCTTATAGTATATTAATTTTGCGGTCAAAAATAATTTTTATATATTTATCTCATTCAATACCTGTAGAATCAATTTGCACCTTTTCTGAAAACACAAAATGTTAGTTCGTTACTCATTTTAATGCTGCGGCAACAAACAAGCTTTATATTACCTACTTCTGTCACAGGGCATTAAATTTACTTCCAATGTTGATATTTGCATTATTTCGAATGCATGCAATACAGAATATGATGAAAAGTTAAGGAGTGATGTTAGTGCAAGGACAGACGTACGTTCTTGATTAAACAATATGTCTTTGCTCTCAAGCCTCTTTATATTTTCCATCACATTCTGCATTGTACGTATCCGAAAAAAATCCAATATGTTTGGAACTAGTATATGTTTAAGGTTATATAATAGAAGTAGCTAATATAAATATAACATACCACCACCACCTTCTGCTTGTTGTGTTTAAGGTAACAGTTAAAGAGATGAATTCATATAAGTTTTACGATTTCCTTTTGCGGGTATTAGAGGAAAGATGTATTAAAACCGATGCATCTCTGGACATGTGGTCAGTTAGATATTCAACCATATTTGCGCAGTGTCCAGAAGATTTCCTTACAAATAATTAATGCACACGCTAGAATCAATGGCGAACGAGAATTAATTAGTTTATTTTATTTATAATATATATATATATATATATGAGCTCCTGCGTAGCCTAGTCGGTAGCGCGCTCGACTTCAGTGCGAGCGGTCCCGGGTTCGATTCCCGGTGGGGGCTCAAAAATTTCGGTGTTGACCCAGCATCGTGAGGACAATTGGGGAGCTGCTGTGAATAAAAGACAGTGGCGATCACAGTGAGAGCTTCGGCTCTCCTCTCCCAACCCGTCTGGTCAGCGTGGGAG
>JAGDQP010006938.1:0-21374 GCA_022664845.1 Lepisma saccharinum | reverse complement strand
ATTCACATTTGCAGCCGCCTGGCTTGCGTTTTCGCCTTTATCGAAGAAAAACTGTAAAATATAGCGTATTTTCTCTTTGCTAGTGTCCATTTTGACGCGCGCTCACACAACACTGAGTCAACTCATCACAACTATCTGAACAGTGTTTGTAGTACGCAATCATCGTTTGAACGCAATCTCGTTGAACCCGATCGGACTTATACAACGCGAGCTACAGATCACTGAAGCCATCTATTGGCAAAATAATGGATTACTTTTTACTACACCAGATATTAACGCTGTACACATCATACTTTTTTATAAGGAACATGGCAGCAACGCGCATCAGAACGGAGGATCAAGTAACCATCTGATCTTTCCTTCCTACGTTTACTTACATGCTCCGTTGGAAGGGGAATTCGGATGACCACGACGGTGCATCCGACGGAGCAAGGGCGAATAACGGAGCATAAAGTGCCAATTCGGAAAGGCCTTAGGTGTATAAGGAGACTGAGCATCAGGTTTTGATGGCGCAAAAGTAGCGATGGTTGTTAATTCAAATTTTCAAAGCTCCGCCTGTTTTCTTCACATAAAAGGTACCAATGAATTTTCAGGCTAGGATGTATATTACGTTAGAGGTGTGGCATGTCCTTGGACTTAAATGTGTAATGTCTACTGGCGGCATTGATAGTGACCGTGGGAGAAATGATGAAAATTGTGCAGGTCATACATCTACGTCCCTGAAAAACTAATCTAGGTTTGGTGGGAAACACTGATCTTATGTCTGGGTCGGATTGGAGAGTGTGGAAGTGAGAATCTGTTTCAGTTTGTTTAGTGAAGGATGACACTGGGAGCAGGTGGGTTCGAATTGATGATAGGAGTATGAGTGGGTTGAATGTGCACAGATGCACATCGGATCTGCGGGGTTACAAGATTAGATGGGTAACCTCAGTTGACAAGATCCTCCTGAAGGCGTTGGTTGTAGGTTTTTCATTAGCTGAGTTGATAGAATTCTGGCGCTGTTCCCTGAGAGGAATCTTGTTGTGTGTGTGTGTGTGGAAAGGAAGGGGGGCACTGAGTATTACAAATACTGCATATAGTTGGTAGTTTTATGTGAACAGAAGTAGTGAGGGTGTTGTTTTCTACAGAGACGACTATGTCAAGAAATGTCTCGTTTATTTGAAATGGATCAAGTGAACTGATTCATTCTATCGCACTCCTCATTGTTGACACCAACACTGGTGGAGATTTAGGGTCATATTTATGAATAACTTCCACGAGTGGGTGGCTCCCAGGGGCATTGAAATTATATACTCCTGGGAGCCACCCACCTCTTGGGAGTGATTCATAAATATGGCCCTTAAAATTTCAAGAATCTCTTTCTTTCTTATTTATCCTACTCTTCCCCAAGATATAGTGTTGACTTCCGCTCCTTTCCCCTCACTATTCATTCGCCTGATTCTAGTTTCATTTCGCTTCCAGGTGTGTTAAGTTTTTTTTAGAGTTTCTAATGAAAACATACCTATATTCTTTTCCTTTTAATCCTGCAACTTAAAGTCAACTTGTAACAGAAGGAAATGTACAATTGTTCAAATAAGTATACATTAAGAATGAACTTCAGAATATACAGCTTTCTCCTTACAATTTAAAACCCAAGACATTTGTAGGAGTATTTAACTTTTTTCCATACATAGGCCACGAACACACTCAAACATATTACTGGAAATGCTTAATCAGTCGGTGATTATGATAAGTCTCAATTCTTCTCTGTTAGTTCTGTCAAGTCATTTGCTTCTCTTTCTAAAGCAATATTTGCGTCATGTAGCTTCTGTTTTTTTTAAACTTATTTCAGTAATCTTGTCACATTACTTCCTAAAGGAGATAGTTTAAAGTTAAAGCCATCTTAATTTTAAAATTTCCAGGATCAATACAAAAAATCCAGGAGTTTTCCAGGATGCATGGGAACCCTGATCTACTTCTTAAAGAAAATACATTTTACAGTTAAAAGACATCTCAGTTGTTTTTTAAAAAATATCCATGACCAATAATAAAAATCCAATGGTTTTCCAGGACGCGTGGGAAGCCGGTTAAAATAGGTGTTCAGTGAAAGTGGAATCAATCGGAAGTATCGGTGCTTTACTTTGAATGCTATGCCATGCACACTCTGAAGCAGCACCATCTGTTGCCACTTTGGCAATGGAGGATTAATCCTGCGTACAGCTGGTAAACATCATGGATATTTCATATGACTAACATCTGGTGATTTTGTTGGCCACTGAAGTATCGCTGTGCTGTGAAAGCATTGTGAAACAATCCCTGCCTTTGTGAAAATTCCTGACAAGGAAGTACTTCCTTGCTGACCTTGTCATATACTCAGGATGTTATGTCACCGAAGGAAGGGGGGGGGGATATTAAAGGATGTTTATATGGGTATATATTTAAATGTACAAGTATGTACGTATTTCAGCATCTTATAACCAGAAACGGCGTTACAGGAGGAAACGGGAAACTGAAGCCTCTCCCCAAAATCCACCTGAGCCCCCTCCTCTCCAGTTTTATCAGTACTCTTTTATTTTATACATATGTAATAAACGTACGTAGTTAACGGCGGTGTAGATAAACCTCACAATTAAGGAACTTCGGCCAGTTGTTCCCTAGTTGTGAGGATGTTTCAAGCCTTTCCACGCAACTTTGTATTTAAATAATTAGGACTATTTTACTGATACACACTCTGTACATCTGATATATACACATTAGTACCCTAACACACATTCAGCAGAGAAAGCAATAATTTTTTAAATACTATTCTGTTTCTCACTGGTTTTCTTGTGGGTCTACTTCTTCATTAGCCACCTGAAGATAAAACGTTAACAGCACGTACTAAACCAATGGGCGATAAACATTACAGCAAACTTGTAGTGCCTCATTAGGCTCTTCTGATACAACAATAATTATACTCGGATGTTGTGTAATTATAATCACGGGAACAACTGAAGTAACACTTTCAAAATGTCCTAGTCTCGTAATTGGACAAGTACTTAAATACTTGCGCCGACTACGTTTAAAAAAAAAAAAAAAGATCAAATTCGAATAGTTGTCATACATGCCTGTATCTAATGTACAAAGTTCATGTAAATGTAATTATTGCTATCCCAGCTAATGCCATATTCATTTGAACGCTCCATACAAATTTTTATTTTCAAACTGACTTTTTCGTTCTGCCACTACCACCTACCGCCCTTCGTGAAAGGAAAAATTCATTCCTATGCATCCGTGAACCCTCAAATAAACGTTTTTCAAAAATAGCACTTAATTAGGATAACGAAGAGAATTTGTGACTAGTGCAATAGTATCTTCCTACAATTTTAGCTGGATCTACAAAACACATTTTGAAGATAAGTTCTCCACTACAGCGTGACCCTACAAACAGATAGACTAGAATAAAATCCATGTAGTTCATTTCATTCTTCGTGAGTATCATTATTTCTAGGAACGACGGCCATCTAACTTCCTAAGATTTGTTTTCATTTTTCGTAATATTTCAATTCCTCCTTGCAAGAGTAATGTATAAAGTACTTACCTTCATCGAGAGATGAAGTATTTGGACGGACAAATTTATTAAACAGGTAACTTTTTAATCGTCCACTAGATTTTCCATCGTTTGAACTATCCGTTTGTTTCCCTGATTCCTCTTCTTTACTCTGGAGAAGAAAATATAATTCGTAAGCAATTTTGTATTGGTTTCATACGACTGCATTGACTTCATAGGGTTTGGCAATTGATAATTTAAAATTCAAAAAGAAACAAAATGTAGGGTTAAACCTAGCGTGGAATCGAAGCTCGATCTCTCAATTTTCTGTCGACAGTTCTATAACAATTAATCAAGCAGGCGATACGACCAACTCTGGACGTGAAGTATTTTTAGGGCTTCAGCTCAACCTGCTCGAATAGGATGTAGAGGCTCGGATACGGATGCAGAGTTCGTATCGGATACTTTAAGACAATTAGTTTTAAAATGTCAATACCCTGTGTGCGAAATAAGTTGGAAAACGCATCTAAGCATCATCTGAAAGACCTCAATGAACTATCTATGAAAAATAGTATGCGGAATTCAGAGGAGTTTTGCAAACGAAAGAAAATTGTACTTCGTACTTACGAGACAACGATCACATAATTTATGACAATGTGAAAATCAGCTAGAATTTCTATAATAAGTATTGTGCTTCAATTAGCAGAAAAATTATGTTATCAATCCAAACCTAGTTATCAATGCACTGCGTTCAATTATCAGAGGTCAAAAGAGAAAAACAGCTTATGCAATTACATAGTTCAATATGAAGGCTACGTTCACCTAATATGACTCTTTTTTTGTAGAGTACAACGAAACAATGCAGTATATTGCGCTTCACAAGTGGAATGCATTTAAATATAACATAATACGAAGAATACGAAGAGATGCACAGCTAAAAATGTACAATGTAGGACCAATTCAGAAATATTACTTTACGTGGCAAATGTAATATAATGCAATCTATAAGTGCAGCACACGCACACTACAACAGTGCATTCTTTAAATATAAATATAACTTTGTATGTAAGATGAATACTACAAAGCTTACCTTCATCATCCCTATGTGAAGAAGTATATTTACATGTACGATTCTTCCCTGAAACATGCAGCATGAAACAAAATAAACACAAGTATCCGAATCTGTTAACGTTACGTAAAATTATTGCAACAAAATTGAATACTGAATACATATAATAAATTTATTTCTAACTACTCCACTAGCGAAAGGAAGAAGAGAAGCTCCACTAACTACTACAAGGATATCGGCATATTCTCTCTCTCTAATGCTACAGCCTGCAAGTGATCCCGGAAGATTTTTTAAAGAACATTTGAGCAAAACAGAGAATCAAAATTTTGGTATTTAATCATAATTTTATATGAACAAAACTTTGAACTGCGCAAGCAATATGTAATGTATCGCCAATTCGCCTTCATCACAAATAGTGTTCTGGTGATAGCACCGATCCTTTGCAACAAGTTTCGACCTCTCCTTTCACTCCCCCTTCGGTCATTCCATATTAATTCAACTGAACCTCGGCACCAACCAACAGAAATTGAGAACTCTGTGTATGTACCAGTGTTCGATCTGTACGATTTTCAGAGAGGGGGAAAAATACTGAAACACGCAGAATACACTATTTGGGCCCGTACACAGCCTAGGCTAGGGGAATGTATCAATCAATAACATCTGACATCGGAGACACCCCCCACCCCTCCTACTTCCTATATACAAATCGAACACTCATATGTACTTAGACGAGAATAATAGATCTTAAATTTTGCTTCTCGAAGCCTTAAAGTTCATGCAAGGGCCAGCAACTATGAGGCTTAGGGAAGCATTTGACATGGGTTACGTAAGGGTAATGAATGCGAAAAAAAAAAAAAAAAAAAACTGTCAGTGAGTGTCAAATCATAGAAAAATTGTGTTATTTAATATGGAAGTGACCCCTTCCGTTTCCCCCCATAGCAAGCGCCACTTGTAATTGAAGTAAAATACTATAGGTCACAGAGGATAAAAGTTCAAAACACGTTTTCGAAAGTTCTACTACGTTCGGAACAAATAAAACCCTCTAAGGTTTGTTATTTTGACTATAACATCGATATCCTACTGTAAAATTTCTCAAACAGAAGTAACTAAATTAAAATTTGAGAATTCAACAATGATAAGTGTTATACAAAGATTTTAGTATTTTAGCTAAAATAGAACGAACATCCAGAATACTTACAATCTTCTTTCTCGGTGGAGTTGAAGCTCTTTCTGGTAAGGGGGATTCTCTTGAAGGGGGCGGTGGAGCTTCAGCTGAAGGTATTTTCCCTACAAAGAAATATATAGAATTACATACTTGATTTACAAAACTTCGCACAATTTACAAATGACAAAGTTACACACGCAACCGCTATATTATAGCTTCCAGATTATAAATGTGAGTATCGAAAATTAAACAATAACTAATACATAAGAAGAGAAGAGGTTTGAGTCAAAATGTCTGCCTGTTGCCAATTCGCATTTAACCACTTGATAAGATATATTTATCATTCGGATAACATATGAAATATCGTATTCGGAAGGTTAATGAACCTGCAACGGTCCTATTAAAATCTCTAATATGGGGAGATGAAGTACTGAAAGGTAAATCGGGTTAGTAGGTAGAGTGCTTTACGCTTAGAAATATGGCAATGTTGTAGAAAGATTTTTTTATTATTATTATTATTTTGTTTTCTCGCTGCTAAGGTTAGGAATATCCCCACAGTTTTGGAATCGGATTGCTTCTTCCCACCCTTGAATGCAAGGGAAACCTTTTTCAGTTTCATGACATAGAGTAAACTTTAAGATAAATTTAATGAGATTTCGATGAAGGTAAAATTTCTGTCACTGACTGGAATGAGTAAGGATTAACTTGTAGCCCCTGGATCAGGGGTCACCTACAATGATATTTTCTACAACTGGGAACATGCATATAGGAAATGTAAAATTTATTAAAGTATTACAACACACTTGTAAATGGCGCCAAGTTGTCGGGACAAGGTTTTGTAGCCTTCGTGTCTGAGATTTTTTTTTGTCTGCTAATAAGCATAACTTGACGCCGTGTATATATGAATTTGAAGTCTGATATAAAATAACTTTCGGGCCCTGAAGAAATAAATTCGGGTATCCAAAGATTTCTTAAACTTACATAACCTACCTACCTATCTTGGCACCAGAAGGAAGAATTATATCATTACAAATTAAGCTAGAAAAAAAGTAAATAAAAGTGGAGTAATCAGTAATGCATCCGGTCTGAATCTAGGATGCCCTAGGGATCATTGACTCTGAGTGTTTCTACGGGTTTTTCCTGGCTAACTCGGGGTGACTGCTGAAATAGTCCTTTAATTCCGTCCAGCATTGTCACTTTTATTGAAACGTTATCCCCCCTTTCCCCCTTCGCAGTTCATAATAAAGTTATATCGGAGTTTTGATTTTGTTGCGTTAGTAACCTCTGATAGCAACCGAATTGTGTCCCATCATTACAATACAGTGAAGAGCAAAGGTCAAACACGCGTAGGTTCACCTTGCTCAGTTAACCAAATTGGTATAATTGGTGCAATTCTCAGTTACTCGCCTGTTTTGAAGAAATTTATACCACCCCGCATTTGAGATATTCGTGATAACTGTATAAAACAGACATCTACAGGTTAATGGTGAGAAGGGGAAAAGCTAACTAAAGCTATAAAAACCGTTATATTAAGTGAACCAAACTATACTCATCTTCGCTGTCGACAGGGATAAATTTTGTGTATAATTATTACTCCGAAAATAAGCATAACCTAACATTCTCAACGCGATTTTTTTTTTATAAATCTTGAAAACATATAATCATCATTGTAGATAATTCCGTTAATTTCTGTTCCTAGAGAAATCATCTATCTTGATCGGGTTTTTCTGTCAGGTTGGAGGATGCAGAACTTAGTTCGGATTTTAATCACGCGAGGGTGGTAAAAAGTAGAGCCTCATGTACTTGAGTGGCGTGGACACTAGATAGGTAGGTATGTAAGTAAGTAGAAGCGCTATATTCCAGTGTAATCATTTTTTTTTATTATGCTAGGTAACACTTTAGCGTTCCATTTTCTGATCGTAATTTTATTTCGTAACTCAAGGATTCCAGTGCTTACAATGCTTTTCAAAGCCGTTTTCCCTTCTACATACGTCTGGAGTAGGCTAGTAATTATGAAAAAGTATGTAAATCGATCAAAGGAAATATGTCCAAACGTGTAATATGTAAAGCGTTTGATATATATATTCATGTTCATTCTTGGAATATACCCCGGGAAGTTTTTGTGAACGCCGAACACCAGGGGCGGAGTTACCTGCAAACTGAGGCAAACAACAGGTAATTACTTTTTCTAAAGTACAGTTATGTATCTCAAAATATAGTTCGTGTGTTGTTTCTTATTTGAAGCAGCCCAATTTTCACGGTAGAGATTCAAGTCATTTGCATATGACGAGTAGGTAAAGGTTTGAAAAACTGCACCCACATTGTAGCTACTTTCATAAAAAATTTTGTTAAAATCTTTTGTATTTTGCTTGTGCCTAAGTGTAGATATCAATGTTTTTACTTTCCTGCAAAGACCAGAGTGGCGGAGTGAAACTAGCACAACGGAGGAGTCTACAGTTTTGGGTAAACGACGCAAGTCTAAATGTTTGGTAGGGACACCCCTATTTTAACGATGTGGAACATGTCATTTGTAGGAACATAAATACGACGTACAGCCCATCAGCCACACAGTTTGCCGGCGAAAGTTCAAAAATTCGTTTCGGGCTTCGAGAATAGAATAGATCCCTAGAAGCATACATAGCGGCCCAATGCAGAGAGTTTAGCAGAGCAGCGGCGGTAGCATAATGTGAAATGTTTAAATCCAAGTCTAGCAACACTTGTCGAATTTTCGTAAATGATTTGTCTGTTTGATTAAATATTTTTTGCCTACAATTTTCAAATAAGAATTTCTTGTGTCTGAAATGTATACGTTATGGTATGGAAATAATTGTGACAAAAACATGTAAAATGTTACACTTGACACAATTTGAATTGACAGCTTTCTAGTGGAGGCAGACCTGAGTTATTTTAAACTCCGCTTGGAGTCGACATACTCTTAGTGGTGGTTTTGTGGCTTCGATGAGCTCTAACAAATAACGAGATTACAGACACAGCTTTGATCATGAGTTGCTTCCAAGGGAGTACCGGTACTATCCTTTCTTCTACAGTTCTATACTTCATCTTTCCCAAAGATTGGTGGCGCACGACGCATTAGCGTTAGGCGACCCTACTACTAAACTTCCACTTTTATGATTCTCAGTTCCCTGCTTTGCATTGTCGGTTCCTTGAAGGATGAACGGAATTCTAAGTTGATCGTTTCAGGAAGTTCCAAGAAAGAATCTATTCTACGTACATGAAAAATGAACTATTAAGTTTGAAGCATAATAACAATGTGGTTGATCAATGTATATGGCAACAGCGGCGAAGGGACACGCGCTTGATTGTTATGTTTTGTTAAAGGGATTGAGTTCGAATCCCACGAAGACAATTTAAATGGCTGTAAGGAAATTTGATTGAATTTAAGTTTAATGGAGAGTACCACGGCGATTAACGTTTAAAGAGAAATTGTTAGGTACTAGGAAACTGTCGAGACGGTTCCGAAATTCAGTATTGCGTCATTTGCCCAAGCTGATAATGACGGCGGAATAAAGAAGAATCATTATCGTATATTTATCCAATATATTGTTCCACAGTCGATGACTAATTCACTCTACATCCCAAAGGAACCTGTTAAACCTCAAACGTCACATACATCCCAACTTGTACACTCTGCCCAGCATTCTACGTGGGGGAAACAAGCGGTCCCTTGAATCTCTCGTGTCAATATTTACAGACACTTTTCCGACACCAACAAACCCGATTCCCCAGTTTCTACCTACACGCAGTTGCACAACACTGATTTAGATGACAGTTTCCGTGTAGCTGTAATCCATACCCTATCTCCCACCACACACACATCCACACAACATCTATGGGAAGGATCTTTAATTCAGGGCTCGAAAGCAAAACTAAAACCCAGTCTAAGCCTGCAGTGACTTCTTTTCTCCTCCATACGTTCCTTCCACCCTTGCCCATTAACTCCAGTCTGTTTCACTTGCTTTCTATATAAGCTTTCAATATATTTCCGTTTTTTCTTCCCTGAACGTTTCCTATACTGACTTCCACCTTTTGTGATTTACTCGGTAATCTACTCACTCATATACTGAAACCCACTTTAACTACGTTTTCTATACTGAATTCCACTTTTTTTGAGTGCATTTGCTATACGGTATGCCGCTCTCTCTGAATGTCTTCTATACTATATCCCACTTTTTGTGACTGTGTTTTCTGTACTGAGCCTCACTTCCTCTGATTGCATTTACTATACTGGATCCCACTTTCTTGACTGCGTTTCCTTTATTGACTTAGTTTTAATTATCTTTACTATTCTCAATTTTCACCACATAATACCTTTACCAAAACCCATCTCCCATCAGTACTTGCGAACGCACAGAATGTCAATTGTTTTTGATATGGACGTCCGCCATTTTGTTCTTCTGTCTCTTCCTACTGCCCACTCGTGTGTTCAGTGAACTATTTTTCTTCTATCTACTGATGATGGCTTAAAAGTCGCAATATCTAGTGACTTTATAGTGTTAATTGTATAACTGTGCACGTCATCTTCGTCAAGAAACTACATAAGTACAATTCCTTTCCTTTCTATTCAAATTAAACCTATTACATATCTGACGAAAACTACGAGTCAGCATCCTGAAAATCCTGAACTCTGATTCACCCACCACAGTTAGAAAGAGACAGGAGCAGACGTACATCTCTATCCTCGACCAATCATGAACTGCATGTAATCCCCTATAGCGCAGTTTTCTTTTTCTTCTTCTCCCTCTTCGTCGGTGTTTCCTTCCTCCCGTCTCCATTTTCACTTTCAATTTTTTCCTTCCTTCATCTTCATTATTATTATTATTTCCCCCTTTTATCCCTTTAGGAAGCCTCTCATCTACTCCTAGTAAGCCTCGCACTTCCTTCTCCATTTGGTGTTTTCTCCGACCCATCTAGTCATTTCCAGCCTCCATGACCTGGCCACACTGTTACCCAGCATTAGTGCCAGTCCCGTATCAGTCCTCTGTCCATTTTCTCTATCAGGTGAAAACGATTTTGCGAAACGTTGCCGCCTTTCTTTTGTGTCTATGATGATACTGTAAACATGTCTTAATATTATGTAGCGTAAGTATCTTTTTTTCTATCTTATATATATATATTAGTTGGGAACATGGCGATTCCTTAGCACGAGTTCCGCAACAGACCTCTCTATGTTCTCTCATATCACGTGAAAACGTTTTTGCGAAACGTTGCCGCGTTTCTATTGTGCTTGTGATGTTCCCGTACACCTCTCTTTATATGATATATATACATATATACAATATAGGATGGTAAAAAAGGTACTTACATACATTTTAGAACACCAAAACAGGCGTACACGAACTTCACAAACACAAAAAGCGGCAACGTTTCACAAAAGCGTTTTCACATAGTAGGAGAGAAAAATGGGGTGCGGAACTTGTCCTAAGGAGACGCCATTTTACCAACTCACTTCATATATTTATATATTTATATATATATATATTACAGATACTAGGATTCCTCGATAAACAGCACGATTACTGTTAGTGGGATTCACTTGAAAATAATTCCACACCTCACTCATAGTACCAACACACAAACTAATTCTCTAGCAAGCAGGGTGAAATGGAACGTGCACAAGCAATCAGCGAGAGGATCCGAGCAGCGTTCGGTTGTTTTCGAGAGTTCATTATAGTAGATAGAGATTTCCGGCAAGATCGTACAGAATATATGTCTCTTCGAGTAAATGCGCGCTCCTATTATTTGTATTTTATTCCCCTCACCAGTATATTTGTTTTACCTTTTAAAACACTGAAATGTGGTTCTAAAATAACTTTTAGCTTAATGTTATTAATAACATTGTTCATTATCAGGAAAACACTCTCATTTTATATACAATTTGCGGTTTAGTTATTGAAAGTTCTTTACTTTAAAAAAAAAATATGACCTTTAAGCATCTCTGGCTCAGGCCTCAAAAGTTCTTTTTCGCAATGCTTACCATTGTATACTGCTAAAAATTCTTAAAATCGAGGAAAAAGTTTTTTTTTCGGTGCCAAGAGAAACAACTGTCTTAGATACATACACATTCTCATCTTATTTAAAATGAGAGCATGTTAGAATGGTAATTAGCTCACTGGATTTATTTCCAAACCGGCATATTTTTATTTCAAATCAAATTAAAATATTGATATATAATTTCCAAGAAAATTGTTTCTTGACACACAGACAATAAGTTCTTTCTCATTTACTGTTTACACAAATGACGCTATTGTTCATCACTTCTACAGAGATAAATCTTTTCTACTTGCCAATATATGAAAACCTGAGCTAAACAATAGACGCTGAAAAGTATCTGCCACGTTGAGTTGATGCATTGTTACCCGCAAAGGAGCTAGTGAGCTTCAAGATTAAAGAGAACAAAAACACAGCTCAAGAAGGGTAAATTGCGGTCGCTTGCTTTTCCTCTTACTTCCCTATTTGTTTGCATTTATTACCTTGTTTCCTGTTAGTAGCTACTTCTCTTCTCTCACTGCAATTCGAATCATTTTAAGCTGTCCGGTCGAGACACACTGTCTCAATATAAGAAAACATGAAATACGTACTGTATAGAGACCAAGACTTTTGGAGCTTTTCTGAGGATACTAGCAATAAACGTTCCTGTGGGTCAATTTCACAATGATGTTATACTGTCGTCAAAGAACGCAGATTTTCGTCACGGCCCGAAGTCCAATGTTACTAGACTGGTCCATATAAAGATAAAGTTTACAAAGTTTTTATTTAGGTAACTTTAAACAAACAGTCCAGACATAATCAAACTCGGACATTAAGAATCACAATGGCCTCTCGAACATCATAATACAAGTGGTTATTTACTACGTACGATTTTTTACCCTCAGCGAACAGGAAAATTTATTATTAAAACGTATTTCGTAATCTAGAAATGTTGTAACACACAGATACGTTCCCATTTTCTTAAGATTTTACGATTATAAACTATATTTTTCTTACATTTCGGTTTGATTGGCTTTGGAGGAAGAGGTCTTTTTGAGGGAACAGGTTCCAAATAAGATTCTTGGTCTTCTGATTCTGATTTGGACACTCCACTTTGAAGTTCCCATGTTGTACGTACCTATAAAAAATAAAAACAATTAGCTTTTATTATTTTCAATTCCTTACTGCTTCTTTCTACAAGAAATTAAAAAATATTGGATATAAATTGTTAAAAAAATATGTATTTTCACTTAAACACTTTCCTGTCAATTAAGGAATGAACACCATGACTTGAATTCCGAGTACCATCCCAACGCTCTCTATAGTAACAGAAAAGTCTGCCAAAACAGACCGACTTGGGTTTCGAATCCAGAACTTCTTAATTCCAACGCAAGCACAGACCTTCTGAGCCACCTTACTAGATAAAACTTTATCTGGTTTGTGTTAACATATATGGTAGGCGAAATAAATAAATTTATACTGAGAACGCTTATTTGTCTTTGAAGTGTTGATGTCATAGTGGTCAAGAGTCATACTTTATAGTCATCGTTTATATGATCAAACCCAGCAGTAACTATTTACCATCCTTTGTCCTCGAATTGAAGATGATGTTAAGAAGAAGAATGTAACTTCTATCAGTGATATACTCAATGTGTTTGACAAATGGTGCCGGAGGTTCGGGTAATGTAAAAAACTTGTTTCGTCTTTCGATAGTGGTGCAAACTTCATCATGTGAAGCTTCAGTAAGTTTCAGTTCTCTGCAACGTCTCAAAAGATTCCTAAGAGACTACATGACACATAAGGGAAAGAATAATGTTATGGCTTGTCATGTACATCAGGATCTACTTGACATATTCAACATGGACGAGTTAGCAGATAGATTTATTGTAGCCAGTGATCGTCTCAGAACAATCTTCGAGCCAGTCAATTTTAAAGTACGTAGATATGAATAGATTAATATCAATTAATTAGTTTGCATCTGTAGAACTGTAATTGTAACTGAAGTATATGCATAATGTAGCTTACAGTTAGTCTTAGCCATGACGTACTCGCAGGTTTTCTCCATGCGCCCTCACCCCAATTTTAACATATAAAGGACGCCCATGTTACTGGATGATAATCTGGGCAGGATTAGGAGTTTTCATCGTGAACACCTACATCAATCTAATACTGTCATCCCAACGACGCACAGTCCGGCCGATTCTAAAAAAGCTGGCCAAAAGTAAAAAAAGAAGTAACTAGTTAGGGATTTTTTTCATGTTGGGTTGGTTACAGTACATCTCTAATGGTCAGAAATTACTGTAGAAAATGTTTATTTCCTTTTACCTGTTCCAGAATAGGAGTCACAAAGCTACCTTTGTTCGATTGGCATCGATTGTGTTACTGAGGCAGTAAACGACGCACGTGTTGAAAGTCGTACAAAAACTTTAGATTGAAGCAGATCATAATCAAATGAAATGGAATCAACGTCTGAAAGTACGTAGAATATAAAAAAGTTACGAAATAATAATTTATCAAATATAAATTATTAGTGAAATAATAACTGTTATTGGCTTTTATTAATTGCAGTCTTTAAAATCCAATATGTTATTACGAAAAAGTTATGTTGCTCCGCTGTCAGACTTATTTTAAGTTATAGGCAAATGTATTTTCTTCAATATAAAACAAAAATACCTGCCCGATAAAAGATAAAATGAATTGTATGGACGGCAACAGCACTATGGCTTACGCCCTTCCCGAAATATCTGCCCGAAATTGCCCTCCTTTTTTTTTTTCATTCAATTTTTGACAACCATATACAATATAGCCCCATGGTCACTGACTGACTGACTGACTCATTCATAAAAACTCCTACACCAAACTACTGGAGCTAGAAACACCAAATCTGGTATGATGATACATCATTACTAGTAGGTAAAGGGAAAAATTCCAAATTTTGCAAAAGTCGCCATCTTGGATCCAAAATGGCCGCCCCAAAACCCACTGTTGTATAGAATACACGGACTAAACCGCTTTGCCTACTGAAGCGAAATTTGGTATGGCGGTACATCATCACTAGTAGGTTAAGAAAATATTACAAAATGTATCCAAAGATGCCATCTTTGATCCAAAATGGCGGACCCCAAAAATCAATTTTCCACAACGTTTGAGCTAGAGATACGAAATTTGGCATAAAGGTGTATCATCACGAGTAGTTTAGAGAAATATTACAAAATATTAGGGATTCTTTAATCCAAAATGGTTGCCCAAATACCAATCTTTCAAACCACTGAAGCTAGAGAAACGAAATTTGGTATGAAGGTGTATGACCAAGAGTAGGTTACGATAAATGGGGTGCAACCCCCACGGGGCCTAGGGGGCAGCACCCCCAGTGAAGCAAAGCGAGTGAAAGTTACATTATTAGAATAAACGACTAAATGGAAAGCGAAAGATAGAAGGATTTTGCAATATTGATTTTCACAGATCTAACCTCAAAAGAAGATAAATCGGAAGACATGGAAAAAGTATGTATGTTTGTGTATACGTGCGTGCCTGATATATACATATATATATGAGAGAGAGAGAGAGAGGGGGGGGGGCAGGCAGGCAGGCTTGTCAACTGAAGTTGTTAGTTTGTCATTGGCTCCAATCAGTAATCATTTATTTAAAAAAAAAAACAAAAAAACAGCGTAATATTTCATTTTAAAAAATATCATTTAAGTATACGCTAAAATGTTAAAATGTTGTTAAGGGGGTTAAATTTTGCAACTCTGACTTCAGATTCGTAATCAAATACAAAAAAAAAAAAAAAAAAGTACAGATTTTGAGATCATTTACTTTTGTTTTTTTACTTTTAGCCAGTTTTTTGGAATCTGTCGCACTGTATGACGCCTTGGTCTTCGTTTTTTTCCTCATCCCAGCTACATGACTTGCCAATTTTAGCCGTCATAATTTCATCATTCTTACAATATCAGGTGAATCTCGCAGTCTGTGGAGTACATCACTATGAAGTCTCCTCATTGTCCGGTCATCTTGTCCCGTTGCGGCCCGTCTAATTTTCCAATAACCTTATTTTCGACCGCTCGCAATTTACGTTCATCTGCGTAGGTCTTACTTTAACTTTTATCAGCGGTAAAGTATTACCGGTGGAAATATCGTTCTCCACATTTTCAATTTCAAATTTCTTCATATTAGTCATAGCTTCTGGATTGGATGGAAACATGCAATTCTTGGTAGACATCTCGTATATCTTGAGATACTGGAAGAAAATATGTAATTTCTGAGCTGTGAAATACATTTTAAGTGTTGCTAGTACACTGCTGATTTATGAAGTTACTCAGTTATCGTACGATACAATAATGTCGACGCAGAATGGGATCTGGATCCAGCAAACCTTCGTGTAGCGTTAGTGCTGTGTAAACTGTTCACGTTAGTTCTTGTGAACTTGGGTATTTATGTAGATACGTTGTAAATATGAGAACATGGATATGCCTGGAAAATTAAATAGTATCATTGTGTTACTTAGTCTTGTGGTGTGAGTGGCTCAAGAAAACGTTAAGAACTAAAGCTGAATCAATAATGAAGGTTGGGACCACAAATGAACTTTGGGAAAGAAGGTACAAAGCAAGCATCAAGTCAAACTGTGTCAGGGTAAGTAGCACTGTTAAAGCGTCACGCCAGCTTTTGTAGATTTGGAGAATGCGTGGAATCTGAGTTGTTACACCAGTTTATTTTAGGAATCAGTAACATCAATCCATATTAGTAAGAATTGCAGTTTAAACATTTGATCAAGTAGTAAAGACCACATACTTTCAGTACAAAGACATACACAAATATACATGGGAATCTCCTGATGGCAAAACTCTCAATCAGATCGATCATGTATTAGTAGACAAGAAGAAGACACACACCATAATGGACGTTAGGTCTTACAGAGGAGCGGAAACTGACACAGACCATCCGTTAGTGATTACAAAAGTGAGGAAACAGTTATGCATCGCCAACAGAGAAAGCAAAGGATCAAACAAAACAACTGAAATTCGAAGTTAAACGATTATATAATTCGAGTAAATTCGAAGGCATTTGAGTAAATTGTACAGTAACAAACAAACAGTACAACCTAAATGTATGATTCATATTTTTTAATAAAATTTCAACGAAAAAGTAGTTCAGATCCAAAATTAACGAAATCTAATTTATCTTTCTAGATACTACAAAATATAAATAAATAAATATATATATATATATATATATATATATATATATATATAAGAATTTAATTTATGTGCATGTAAAACCCAACTTCGAAGCACATTTTAATTCATTCACATGCTAACATTTTATTGCATATTCTTATTGATGAGGAATGGCCAGTTACTTTATTTACACAAACGCATTTATATCCTGTATTATTAATTTATAATATTTTTCTTCTTGCAAACAAAGTATGTTTATTTTATCAATTACCAGACTAAGATAAAGTTGCCTAAACACAATAAATAAAATAAATTCAAATTCACTTCAATTTAACCTCAACTATTATAACTCACCTAAAAGTAAGGTTTTTAATGTCGCCCTGTTAAGTAGTTGCTTCAATATGAATTGGCTAGGTCCTTCGGAACGGCTCTCGATCCGCCTTCAGGGCGCCGCAGAGATGTAATTTAAGTATGTCTGTACTTTTTTAAGAGATTATACTGTACGTAAAGTTTAATAAATATGTATATGTAAGTATGTAGAAAGATGTGTATTTATTTATTAACCAGAACTCTTGAGTCCAATTGTAAAACCACTATTTTTAAATTACTCCGCTGTCACTGCTGCTTGACACCAAAGTCTTCTTTTTAAAAAAAGTGAGCGGCTGCGGCCATATTGGAAAAACTGGAGTCGAATATCTGCCATGTGTAGGTAAAATGCATTTACGCCATATTTACAACAAATTCCTGTTCGAGTATAAAAATTGTGAAAGCTAATAATTATCAAAATATTGTATGTATAGGTAAGCACAGACGTGTTAAAATTCGAAATGGGTTAATCTCGAATAAATAAGTGAAAAACTAAGAAAAGTGTACCTCAGTAAATTCGCTGATCGTAATATTTACATTATTTAACATACCCCCTAATCTCACAAAGAACTACACATATACTTAAATTACATCTCAACGACACCCTGAGGACTGAACAAGTACCGTTCCGAACCTATCCAATTCATATTGAAGCAACTACTTACGAGGGCGACATGAAAGATTTTAAAGTGAGTCATAATAGGGTCCTCGGTGCGTTTAAAATGGATATCATCATATTCAGCCGTTTTCTATCCGCTGCTGGATGGAGGCCTCCCCTTTTCTTCCACATTATCTCGGTCTGCTGCTATTCTCATCCATGTAGCTCCTGGAAAACGCTTGATTTCATCTACCTATCTTGCATTTGGACGTCGTCTCGGTCGTTTCTTTTCTCTGGTAACCCAATGTACATCTGTTCGTCTAGCTATGTGACCGGCACATCTCCACTTCATCTTCTTCCTAGTCTTGATTATATCTTCTACCTTTGTTTGCGCGAGAATCCATTCATTTGTCTTACTGTCCCTCCTAGTTATTTCTAGCATGCATCTCTCCATTGCTCTTTGTGTGGCTCTTAAACTTCGAGTTGTTTGCGCATTCAATGTCTAAGTTTTACAGCAGTACATCATTACAGGTAAGACACATTGATTATACACTTTACGCTTGACACACATTAGTAGTTCGCTTTTGAAAATAAAGTGTAGTCTTCCAAACGAACTCCACGCCATTTTTCATCACCTATTTCATCAGTCAACTTGGCATTCGATGTTTAGTGCTGCCCTACGTAAACATACTCATCAACTATACCTATTGTCTCTCCGTGAATCTTCATTTCCTTCTTTGCAGCATGTTGATTGTACATTACTTTTGTTTCGCTTAAACTCATTTTAAGGCCTATTTTCGAACTCTCATTACACAGCTGTTCCATTCTTCTGCACTTAAAGAACACAGGACTATATCATCAGCGAATTATAGGTGATAAAGATATTCGCCATTGATCTTTATCCAACTTCATCCCAGTTTAAATATTGGAATACTGTCTCCAGAACAGCTGAAAACAATTTTGAAGAAATTGGATCTCCTTGCCTTACCCCTTTTCCAACTTAAAATTTTTCACTGTCTTGATGTAGTATAACAATAGTACAGATGTAGCAGTCAAGTAAATGTTCTGCAGCAACTTGATGTATGCACTTTCGATGCCTTGATGTTCAAGTGATTTAAGTACTGCTGCCAAGGAAACCGAATCGAAAGCTTTTTCAAAATCTATGAATACCGAACATAGTGAAAGTTTATTTTCATTAGTCCTTTCAATAACTTCATTCAATGTTTGTATGTGGTCCATGATGATAAATCCACGACGAAATCCGGCTTTTTCCCTTTCCTGGTTAAAACCTAAGTCTTGTTCAATACGATTCAAAATAACTTTGGTGAACATTTTGTATAGAACTGACAGTAACTAATTGGTATGTTGTTTTCGACGCATTTTTTGTTCTTCATTAGAATTCAAATATTTGACGAAATATATATTGAAGTTAAGGTAACTTCAAAACTTAGTTTAACATCAGACCCAAAGTACATACGCACATTAACCTGATTAGAAAATAAAACAAGACATGCGTGGTTCAAGTAGGGTATCAGAGAAAGTTGAAATAAGAAGAAAAACAGAGCATCCATCAGAAAGAAGAAGTACAGCTGACATCAACTCGGGTACCCCCGAGGTCGCCCCACCTGGACTCACAAGAAGTGTCTGAGTGTCCTTGAAAGCTTCTTACAAAAATAATTACTTTAAGTACCTCATTCTGTGATTTTTAAATTGACAAATTCAATAAAGTTTATTTTGACTGCTTACAGAGTGAAATTAATAAAGTGAAAATAATAGCTTAAAAAAATTCCAGGTTTCGGCTCGAATTCCAGTTTTTTTTCTTTCAAGTTTTCCAGGTCCAAAATAAAATTCCAGGCTAATTCCAGGTCAGTAGTCTGTATTAGGTAAGTTTGAGATGAAATAGATATTATTTACCCACACTATTACTCTTCTTCTTAACACCTCGTATTTTCACATCCAAATATACACCCCACCACTTTATCGGAAAACTTTCGTACCAGTATCCTGAAAATTTAAATTCTGGTTCTCTCCGCTACTATTAGCAGGGATTCAAGAAACAACAACACTTGCAGCCCATATACTTAATCGTAAAATCTCTTTCAAATCAGCCCTTCAGATCAATTTCCTCTACCCTCGTGAGTATTTTCCTTCATTTATATACTTTATTTTTACCTCTGAAAGTGTCTGCTGCCTTCTTTCTCCGTTCTTTATATTTCTTTCTAGCCTTTCCGTACAATGCCAATTTTTGTAAGATGACGATGATTGGTCTTCTGCCCGAAGGCAGATTTACAATCCCCAGGTCAATGTAACAAATCGTATCATTAAAAAACTGCTCACCATTAAATTGATACCTGATTTCAGTTTGCTTGGCCATCCCCACAAAAATATATTTGTAGCATGAAGTTTTGTCTTCTTAATATTTATTGGTTACTGAAAAATTGAATAATTTTCCAATAAACTTTTAAGTCCAATTATTTATTTATTTTCACTAAAATATATGTGTTTACACGCATATATACCTGTACCACACTGTACCTGTTTTAAACAAGTACAGTGAGTTTGATATTATTTTTTTTTTAATTCGGCAGTTTTGCTTTTCTTTCGCCAAAGCTTGTGGTGGTGTAGATGTTGGAGATATTCTGTATCATAAGTGTGGTGTCAGGCGTTAAATTACTATTTGCCATTAGCTTATAGAGAGAACGTCCTGAGGATGTGACTTACTACGTTCAATGTGTCTCCACTGACAATCTCTTGAGGAAGAGGGGTTGGCATATTGATAGATGCAAGAAAAGGAATGAGTTACCAGCAGGAAAAGGAGACAGTCCAGAACAAGAAGAATTGGAAACGAAGCCTGTTCAATTGAAGCTGTTCTAGGACAAGACTCACTACAACGTAACTTAACTATGGATCTTCTTACCTTACGTACTATGTATAGAGAAAATACAACAATACAGAACTTACGTCTTCTTTAATCGATTCATATTCATCTGATCCGTAACCTTCAGTATCAGGATGAACGGTGTCGTTTGCAACATTTGTCGATCCACCTGATGATATAGAGTTTAAGGTGCTAGTGGAAGCTGTAGATGCAACTTTGGATTGAACTTGAGGGATCTGATCAATTTCTGGATCAAAGCTCTCATAAAAATCCTCATCAAACTGTAATGGAAGAAACGCCAATGTAGAACATATTAGATAATATGGTAAATGTAGTGTAACTTATGTAATTACCTCACTGTTCTACTCACTAATTGTAAACCTGTACATTTATAGTCATTTACCCAAGTGTGTCCCGTGAAACCTTTGAATTCGCATTTACCATCCAACTTTCCGAAACATCATTGTCTTGGTTTTTAAGTTGTTGATAAATGTACAAGGGGACGAAGAAAATAAAAACATTAGTCGCGCAAAAACATACTTAAACTCCCGAATAAAATAGCATTGAACATTACGAAAATATCTCCCCATGCAAGTAACTTTTGAATAGTATTTCATTCAGTGTCATT
>JAGDQP010006937.1:58190-69737 GCA_022664845.1 Lepisma saccharinum | reverse complement strand
AAAAAAAAAAAACGCCCATGCGAAACATATAGCTAACTCGGCTTGAAACTTGAGAAAACCACCGGAATTGAAAGAAATGGATGGAACGCGCAAATCCTCCCTTCCTTTCCCCGCCCAATTTTCGGCAGTCTTTAACGAAACTACGAAGGTTGAAAAACAAGTTGCTTACATTTTCAGCTGTTGAATCCCCTCGAGGCCCCCGGGATACTTTAAGGCCGCTTTCACATACGCCCAAGAGCGAGGCGAGAGCGGAGCGGACAACTCACGCGTGGTTTAGAAATACATTACGAGCAATTGGGCTTTCCATATCAGCGCGAGCGGGTTTCTCTCGCTGCGGAAGAAAAAACACTCGCGTTTCCCTGCTAGAAACGCGGCGAGACTTTCGCGGGAGTTGCCCGCTGAAAGCCACTTGACGTTAACCAGCGACGTGAACTAGGGCACCGACCACGCCTACTTCGCGAAGAGTACTGAAGCTTGCCGAGTGAGTAGTCGTCGAAGCGAAGGAGAGGGAGTGGGGAGAACACACACTCTCCTTATACAGTATTTTGATAATGCATTTGAAATGAACCAAGACTGAATTTCACCGACATTTCTTTAACCTCTTAGGCATGAAGAAACTGCTGTCTGGGTTTATTTTTCTGCTTGGCGGGCTGAGGGCTTCTTTTCTTATATTCTAGCAGGAAAACAGTCGTTCATTGCTTAGTTCGTTGCGTTGTTTGTTGTAGTTTTTAGTGGAGTTTTAATTTCTGTTCGTATTTAGTGGAACTATGTTTTTGTGTTCGTATTTATAGTGCGTTGATGTGTGAGTAAAGTCGATCAAAATGAACGAAATTAAACAGCATGAATGTTTAGAGTGTGGTAAGAACTATGACCATAACAAATCAATTAGGCGTCATGTTTCGAAAGCACATCTGAATAAATTAAACGAAATCGCGCCTCCTTTAAAGACCAAGAAATCATTTGCTTATCAATGCCCAAATTGTAATAAACAATTCAATCATCTTGAAAATTTCAGATATCACGAACAAAAGTTTCATGCAGAACAACCAATTAAGAAAAGTCACCTTAAATGTGTCTATGCACTTTTGTAACGGACGGGGGAAAAAAATCACGAACATTTTGCGTTACAACATGCTCTTACAGTAGAATCAGAAGAAAAGCAGTTTCCATCATTTCAATGGTTCATGGAGTGGAAGCAAGAAATGGAAAAGGAGACGCTCACAATTTACGTAATAAAACGGGGTTTATATCATATTATGCTGCTGATAATACTAAGAGACATTATTACAAGTGTCACTGCTCAGGGAATTTTGTACAAAGGTACCAAACCAGAAGCCTTTCCAAAACCAACATTAATGGAAACGACAATTGAGTTAAACCAACTCACAAGGTTTTCTAGGACGAAAATCAATAGCCATTACAGGCACAAACCTGCCAGTGCACGGCCAGCACTATATACTCCTTCTGATATGTAGGCCACTAGACCACGGCCAAAAATGAAATATACCACTCATACAGCAAAGGTTTTTGCTAATAAGAAAACTATCTTTGAAAAGAAAATTAGAAAGAACCGACAACCAATTTCACACATTTTTTAAAAAGAAACAAGGAAAGTAAATAAAACAAACAACAATTGTTATCATATAACATTTATGCACACTCAGGTGTGCATACTCTTACATGCACATGAGATAATTTGTTTCTGGCGTGTGTACTCACTTGTTATATAGATATAATGAAAAACACAATCACATACACACACCTTATTTGAACGAGTTAGAGGAAATCATCCTAAAGAAGGCCTTGAGCGGGCATAGTGGTAAGTCCACTTTCCTCTTATATACATGGCCACAGGTTCAATCCCAGCCCGGTCTGGTTCCTGAAAAGGAGACTGGATATAGACCCAAACTGGAACAAACCAAAAACTTCCCGAACACGTTTTACATACCCGACCAGAAACAATGTGAGACCTCGGAATAGCCAAGAGGTTAGCACGCTCACACTTTATACAGGGGGTTCGATTCCCGCCAGACCCACTGAAAGGCTGGTTTAGAGTATGCCTTACCAAGAAACTGTAGGCTCCATCCTTAGAAACTCACACACACACCCAGAACATTAATAGCAATTGAACGGATCAAACAAGGTGCAAACTGCATATTTAAACACAAAAACAACACAATACTGATTAAAATACATACTAATAACACAATAATTCTCAAGCACAACGACCGAGCAGTCTTAACTAACATAAAAACCACTCTTAACCAAACCAACCTGTGAACACGGCACAGTTGGGTCCTGAGCCCAGTACCAACGTGTTAAACATACAAAAAAATAATTCCGCAAACTTAAGAACCCCAGCAGTGGTAAAGAGTTTTTAAAATAAAAAGATGCCTCAAAAATTGGATGAAAAGTGGGCATGTATACCCTCTAAGGATGCCCTGCCGTAAAAATAAGAACCCAAACTGTATCCATGGACTGTGATGGCTCCGAGGTACTGGGCTTCAAGCTCCCGTGCATGAATTATATCTGCAATGTAATGCTATTTTGGTGCGTATGTGTGTTTTGCTTGAAACTTGCGTTTTAAAACTTTTATTTAAAATATGATGTTATGTATAATTATATTGATCTGGAAACTCGTTAAAAAAGAGAGAGAGAAAAAAAAAACTTCAGTTGAAATGTGATGTGTATATTTGGAGTATTTCGCATGATCGAACTTCACTACGGTTTTAACTCGCTTCCTCCTACTTATCTGCATCTCATCTGGGAATTCAACGCAGCCTACGTTATCACCTCATCACATGGATTCTTCGGTATAAATAAGGTGTTTTTCATTTCAAATAAATATAAACTTTAAAAATGTTGTTTTTCCGTAAATATTTGCCGCATTAATTTGCTCCGTGGTCATCCTTCGGCATACAGACGACTACTCAGTCGGCAAGCTTCGGTAATTTTCGCGAAGTGGGTGTGGCCGGTGCCCTAGTTCACGTCGCTGGTTAACGTCAAGTCTGAAAGCCAAGCAAGACATAGAAGTAAATGAACCGTTTCACATCAGCGCGAGGCAAGAGTGGATGAAGAGAGAGAACAGTGTTGCCAGGAAACACCACGAAGATAGGCTGTATTTTCATCAATTACAACCGTCCGGTAGCTAGAATTATTTCATTAAAAGCCAGTCTTCTTGTTGGATCATAATAATGTTGATATGAATGTTCATAGAGCTGTAAACAAGTAGTTATTTCTTTGTTATGAAGATGTATTGCCATTTAAAAGAATAATTACTGATATACATTTTTCAAGATATTGCAGTAGTTTCACGTCGAAAATTTGGAAGGGAATCATATTTATGGAATTAATAAACAACTATTTGTTCTGATTTTTGTACAAACAGAAAACATTACACAGTCTAAATAAACTAAAGTAGGCCGGACGCACCGGAACTGTCTTTCGGCAAATCAGTTTGAAGACGGAGTACATCTCCTTTACTCATTTTCTGATATATATTTTATTTACTCGGTACTGTATTAATGATGATGATGATAGGTATTCTACCCGAAGGCAGGTATTGACCCGAAAATCCCTGGGCAAGGTGAACCCATGGGATTCGAACAACTTGTGTATCCACCGGGAATCGAACCCGGGACTCCTTGCTTATAAGGCTACGAACTTAACCACTCATCCACCGGAGACACAAGTATTAAAGGTAAATCTTTGCTACTTAAATTGTTCTAAGTAATATTGGTTTCGACCCATACACATTTCAAATAAAGGTGAAAGAAAAACTTAAAAAAAAATCCACTATTTCGACAGATATCCCAAACAAGCAAAAGTTATATTTTCGGTAGCAAATAGTCACAAAGCAATGGCAAGCCGATGTTGTTTTCTGAAGGCAACAGGCAATAATAATAATAACAATAATAATCTTTCGAGCTGAACCATTTGTTAAAATATTCAGACTATTGATTTAAACCACACGTTTGGAACTAATATATATATATATATATATATATATATATATATATATATATATATATATTTGAATAACGAACTAACGAATTAAAGTATTTTCCGTGGTACTCATATTATCATCAGTGTGTCCATTGCCACTACGTCAATAAAACTGGTTACACAGCAACCCTGTTCGCAGAGATTTCCCGCGCATGCAATGCCCGCGTTGATGTGAAAGGATCAGCGAGAGCGAGGCGGGCGCGGGAGAACTTGCTCTCGCGCGTATGTGAAAGCGGCCTAATATGACTGGATATAAAGCCATAAATCGACGCGTGACGTAGGCAAGCTGGGCTCATGGTTGCCGCTTTCACTAAAGAAGAAAAAAGGTCTGTGACTGTCACTTTTTATTGTAGTGTCAGTTCATTGACAGTTGTGTTATGTTCTGAAATTCACGTCATTGCATTAATTTCTTCGGAATGATGGAACAATTGTTCGAAATAACAGATTTACATTGTTTCTAGGAAAATACTTGGTTTTTAATAGGTGATCAAAATTTGAGTTCTTAATTAGTCCTTTAAAAGCTTTTGAGCGTAGCATAGTAACCCTCACTACTGAGGATAAATTTGTTCAAGCATCTGTTATTAGAGCAATATTCCAACGATATGTATGAGAAGTATCAATTGCATAACAAGATCTCTTTGAAATAACAGGTTAATTTATCTTTTCAAGAAGGTCTGAGGTACAAACTAATACATTAGATTGGGTTTACTCTATTTTTTAAATAATGCTGCAGCATATATGCGTAAAAGAAATTCCGCTGACTCAACTTTCCAGGTAATTGATCTTCGAATGTGAGAGAACCTTGTCAGATACTCATATTAAGTTCTTAAGTGAGAAAATTAGCTTGCTCCAAGAACATGAAAAATACGTAAATTTACTTTTGGACGCAATATAAGAAAACCTAGTGCAACTTATAAAGATAGTAGTGTTCAAGTATTTACTGACAAAATGGAAGGAGCACCTACATACAGCACTCACTATATAGTCATCATTGTTGTCAAATAGTAGGGAAATAGTTGCACATTTCTCCGTAAAAAATGTAATGCCAAACCGATTTATGAACAAACAGTAGCTGTAATAGAGACTGTAACTAACAGTGGGTTTCACGTCATTACTCTCACATCTATAGTAAGTTAACAAGGTTTTCCTCAGTCGCACCAGGCAAATGCTGGGATGGTACCTATGAAAATGAGCCTTGAAATTTACCTTACATCCTCTCGACCTCTCCCCCACTCTATCCTGGCCTGAGCCTAAGATGCCTAAAGACCTTCAAATAAATTTTAAACAAAATAGTGAAAATAAAAAACTATGCAACGGGTCATTAAGTTCCAGCTTTAAAACCCGTATGACCTGGATGAAGATAGTTTTCTTGTATTTGACACTCTTCACTTGATAAAAATTATACGTAATAATTGGTTAAACCAGAACGATGTAGGTTAGAGCTATATTATACCTGATACTCCCTTATGTACTAATGTCCGTTGTTCAAGTTCTTCAAGCCGTGAGAAGTCGTCCACACTCAAGGCTATTGTAAACATCATTAATAAATTATATTCTTTTTTTAAAAAAAGAACCTGCTTCTTCATCTTCTTTAGAGATGCAATATGGCGGTAGCATGACAATCTTTTGGAAATTGCAAGCTCTAAGGGCCCATTTTCAAACACGCTTGTGTTGCTTACTTTGCTTGCGTTTTGGGTGAATAGACAATTGAAACACGTGAAGTTTCGTGGTGTGGTTTTATTACTAGATGTAAGACTTTTTCAATTGGCTATTCACCCAAATCGCAAGCAACGCAAGCGGGCTTGAAAATGAGCCCTAAAAATCATTTTCCCACGCTTTCGACAGCCTCTAGCGCTGAAACGAAGCAATTTTGCACCCTCGCTGGTAGGTGTTCGAAAGTGAGAAGTCAATTCCGGAATTCCTACTTTCGGAATTACGATTTCTTATGAACGTCCTAAACGAGCTGGTAAGCATCTAAGGACAGAGCCTACAGTTTATCGTGAGCTTCGAGCCACTTTTGTGTTCCTATTGCTTTTCTTAGTTTGTAGGCCTAGTATATCACTACTCATTAGGAACTGTACAAAACGTGAGAAATTGTGCCACCGGCAAACTCATGTCTCAAGAGTTTTCATCTTTCTTTCTGTCGAACCTACGACCTCCGGAATGCTACGCCGAGCCAAATTTGTCTAAATGCCAGAAAATCTGAATTCACATAAAGTGTCGATCGGAATCAAACCCCGGACTCATTGACTGCAAGGCAGCAAGCGTTACCGCTCACTCACAGGAACACTATGGTTGTCCAATTTTTACAGTTCCTAAGTGACTTTTTTTCTTTCTTCTGGCAAATAATTAATCCTGTTGGTACTTTTAGAAGTTTTTGAGAGTTATTAAATATTAACGAATCAGTTTTGTGGTTTCAAATTTATATATAAAAGGAAAAATATGAGACATAAAATATTCATACTTTGCACGAAGACATGGTAGACCAAAGTCCACTTTCCTGCAAAGTATGCATATTTTATGCGTCATATTTTCCCTTTTATATATAAAAATGTAATCGTATTTTTTTTTTTATGAAAATTTGCCTTAGATGTTTGTTGGCGCGTACGCTTGTCAACTCAGCGTTACACGTGAAAATATAGTTCGAACTTGCTCAGTAATTATCTTAGGTCTATATGCACATGATCATAGGTTCAAGTCCAGCCTGGAAACAGTCTTGTTCATGTATCAATGTCATATTTGAAGTCAACTTACTATGTTTTACTAGTTAAACACATGCCTTTCTTTCCTGATGATTCAGGGGGGGGGGGAGGTAGAGAAATCACTCAACACGTCTTTTTGAAGCATTGTTAGGACAATGGTTATTGTAGAGGCTATGATGTAATGCGTTTGAATACTATTCTTTAGTTACAAATAGGTATATTTTTAAACTATATTTTAGTAAGGTTCGTGGTGTCCTCAAATCTTTCACCGTTAGTTTAACTCATTTCCCGACATCTTACAACGATGGAATTTGCAAAGCGACGTAAGTCAGGTGACAATACAATATCCCATTGTTACTTTCATATAAAGATAAACTTTTTTTTTGTTTGTTTGTTTACTGACTTTTCTATAGTTCAGTATGATACGTTGTGTCCTCAGATCTTTCAACTCATTTCCCGACATGATACAATGATGATATTTGGACGATCATCCTGACTAATGTTCTTTCTTACGGTAACACCACAAGGCCAATGTTGGAATAGCTGGAGATAGCGGGATGGTGAAGATCGTCTATGAGATGACGGAACGGCTTGTTCATGTTGCATTCGAGAGGTCGTGGGTTGGAACCCAGCGGTAGACAATGCTAACTAATGTTGTTTTCATCTAGCAGCGTTACACGTGAAAATGTAGTTCGAACTTGCTCAGTAATGATCGTATATCTAAGTAGTTGCATCTTCAGGTCTACTTAGGAGGCCGGCCTTCAGGAGGCCGGGTTTCTCCTCAGTCAGGTAATAATACAGTCAATGTGTGCTCAAAAGGGCCCCTAGCGGGATAGTTGTGCGGTAGTTTTGATTTCTTCCATTCTATATATTCTTTGGGGTGCTGATTGCTAAATCCGAATCTGAGGTTTGCTAACAAAATTTCGTGACGCATCAATAAAAAAAAAACAAAAAAAGTAAAAACAGTCGTTTTTTGGCGGTGCTTTGCTTATAACACGGAAACTATCAGCTTTTCGTAAAGAACCTCCCTATTCAAAATGGATCTACATAAAATTTCCTACAAATTTTACTATTTGTTTTTTTTTTCTCCGACGAACCGTTCGGTGCTCAAGCGCTAGTTGAACTGTTATGTCATCTCGAGAACTAGAAAAAAAAGCATTCCTGTCTTGTACGTCTTTTCATTTTATTTATTCTCACCCGGCCTCCCCAAATGACTTTATAAATGCCCCGTCTGATTTGTAAGCCCTCTTTCCTTATAAGCCTTGGATGAAGCTCAGCCACGAACCTCCAAACGACAACGGTTGATATACATTTTGCTCATATAACAATGTAATATATAATCATATGTAATATCATATAACAATATGTAATTATTGTTAAAGGTTTTTCGTTGGAATTTAAACTTTTTTGTAACTGAATCTGTACAATTTCCGACTTCATTAAATAACTTGAGCAGTATGTTTTTTTTTTTTTGTTTTTTTTTAAAGATGGCCTGTACCTACACATACACGATTTAAATAAGGCATGAGCAGACAACTGGGAGGAAATCACTAAATGACAGCCTTTAATAATAAATTAGTTTAGGAATGCATTTTTTTCTTTTTTTTGCGGAGGCACAAAAAATACGCCAATTTTCAACTAGCGCTTGAGCCTGAACGATTCGTCGGATAAAAAAAATCCTATATAGTAAGAATTGTAGGAAATGTTATGTATTTTCATTTTGAATAGGGAGCTTATTTACGAAAAGTTAATATTTTATGAGTTATAGGCAAAAAAACCGCCAAAACGGAGATTTTTTTTTACTTTTTTGCATTTTTTTCAATGTCACGAAATTTTGTTAGCAAACATCAGATTCGGATTTAACACCCCAAAAAACATATGGAATGGAAGAAATAGAAACTACCCCACAACTTTCCTGGTACAAACACAATTTGACTGGATCAAAATGATTTGAACGGAAAATTATACTTCTGTATTGAATTTCTTTACATTCTCTTCTTTATTTCAATATTGTTTGTGGTGTGGACCCCTAATTTTTTTTATATTTTTTTAGCTACCCGCCAAACTATTCATCGTTGCAGGTTAACTTCATTGAGTTCCTCTTCCCCGTTGGTATATGTTAAATAATTAAGAAATGCATATACTTTGCTACAAACACAACTAGTCATAGCGTTGCTTCGAATACCAACCGGCATGAGTCATTATATTAGTTTCCCCTAATAAGAGATCACCACCTGCGGCGGCCTGTTTCTTGAAAATAGAATGCCATTGTGTTCCCCCTTTTGAATGTCCTTGTTTTGTCCTTGTCTCTCCAGACCAGTATTTATTATTCTTGTTTGCCGAAAAAGACTGCTAAAATAATACAAATGCTAATAATAATAATAATAAGCACTCTCACGTCCGCCCAATGTAACCATGGCTTTGAACAACCGTATCAAAGCTATGCAATCAAAGCAACAAAAAGCAATCTACTTATTCGAATACGTTCAAATATTTAAAAAATACTTATTCCTAACTAAAGAAAGATGGTAGATCGACTTTGTGCTTGTTATAGACTATATGCTCATAAATGGAATGTCATTGTGTTCCCCTTTTTCATGGGGGCATGTATCCGATGGAACAAAAAGGGTCTATAATTAATACCATCATAACATGTTACTGAAAAAAGAAACTGGAAAACCAACCCTCAGTCAGGATTGTAGGCTGCTGGGATCGGACCCACGATCTCCCGAATGCACAAGTCTGACATTACTCCTTGAATCTAGTCCTCTTAATTGAAAGTAATCACTCTCCATTCAGTTCTATCAAATGGATCCCATAGTCCAGTGGTCACTTTCGATCAGCACTGGGGAATCACGTGTGTTCGAGCCCTGCTTCCTGCTCATTAACAATTCTTAAAACGTGGAATAATGTGATTTTCTTTTGTTTCACTATATATTTTGCCTAGTGCAGAATAAAACTATTCCCGTTGCAGTTACTCGATACATATGTGTAAAATCCGCAAAACAGTGCTCGAAATCCACACATTTCCACACACACATAAAAAGAATCGGGTGGCGCGGCAGGTATACACAAGAAATAGGGCACAAGAAAGAATTTGAAACAAAAATGATCGTCTGTTGCCGTTCATTGATATTATAGCTGCCACCAAGTAGGAAGTAATTCAGGTACTCCATCCGTTTTATCCTTTTCTAGATGACACATATGCATGCACCTACGATCGGCCCATACCACATTCAGAAATAAAGGCAGTCAGATTTAAAAAGTGAAAGGCAAATACCGAAATGGTGCCTACACGAAATCCCTAGCTGCTATATTCATCACCCTTTTCCCCAAAAGTGTTTTGTCGAGGTACGTACTCCCTCAGACGTCATTCCATGTGCAGCTTACGCCGTTAATGAAAATGTATTTTTTCTAAATGGATTGATCACTTAACATTAAATAAATAAAATAAAACTGTAATAGGCAAAGACTGTAATATGTAAAATTGTATAGAGGAACAGCGGAAATACAATCCACACATATTCCACACAGCATTCCATTCCACGCAAATTACATACAACTGTCAAAATTCCACACATTTTGTGCAATTCCTCACACATTGGCAGCACTGTGTTACCAGCGTTGCCAATTGGCGGATTTTCAGGTAATTCTATGCGCTGAGGGGGTTTTGGAGGGTAGTGTAAAGATCGGGTATTTTTTGGTCAATTAGAAAAAAAAAAGATTATTTCTTAATGTCTCACTCACTTATTGCTTCACCCTGTAAATACAATCCACGACTGGATGCTATTTCATATAACATATTTCTATGTATGAATATAGGGTAGTGTTAAAAGTATTCTTTTTTAAAACAAGGGAGGAACAGCTAGGGTCTCTCTTCGACCCATAAAATGAGTTCGGGAGAGAGCAACTGGGCACTGAACTCTTGAATAAAGAGGACACAAGATATTACAACAGAACCATCCCATTCATTTTGAAGCCGAAAAGGGCAAGGTTGGAATGGACACATTTGTTTGGGGTACACGCTGCTTAATAAAACTCCGAATTTGAAAACACGTTCTATTATATTTATGCACTGAGGTGGGTACACGCTGTGATTTAAAACATTAGATGGGTACACGGCGTGTACCAGTGTGTACCCTCCATTCCACTACTGGGAAAGGGGGTTACGAATGTTTGATAACAAAGCTAAGCATCAATACTAAATACCAAGATATTTTTAAATAATTAAAAAATCAGTCCAGTAGATATGGCTGGGTGACGAGACAAATCTTTTATGAAACTATTTAATACAGAAAAACAAGTTTTTTTGACAAGACTAAATATATGGTAATAACACAAAAAGATACTAAAGGGTAACAGTTTCGGAAGTATACCACCCCCTTCTTCATGCTCCACTATATAACATAGGCAATTATTTATACTTCCGAAACTGTTACGCGACTAGTTTCGTTTCCTGTTATCAAAGAATAATCTGCCTTGTATGCAAACTGTGTTTTTCTTTATTCAAAATATATCCAGAACTTGTTTGGGGGTGTGTGTGGCAAATTTGCCCATTCTTCCGGAGGTAGCACCTCCGGAGGTCACCCCTCAACATAATTCCCCATCACCCTCCAACCTGGAGGTGGATAACCAGATCATAGCTGGAGTGGAGGTGGAGGGGCAGAGTATAGCTGGAGGGTGATGTGGAGTGGAGGTGGAGTTCGAACTCCATCCTGATGGGTGATGTGGAGTGTAGGTGGATGGCCATATCAGAGCTGGAGGGGCAGAGCATAGCTCGAGGGTGATGTGGAGTGGAGGGCTATCTCCATCCTGGTGGGTGATGTGGAGTGGAGGTGGA
>JAGDQP010006937.1:40678-58180 GCA_022664845.1 Lepisma saccharinum | reverse complement strand
GGCTATCTCCATCCTGGTGGGTGATGTGGAGTGGAGGTGGATGGCCATATCAGAGCTGGAGGGGAGGTGGAGTTGCAGATCATAGCTGGAGAATGATGTGGAGTGGAGGTGGAGTTGCAGATCATAGCTGGAGGGTGATGTGGAGTGGAGGTGGAGGACGAACTCCATGCTGGAGGGTGATGTGGAGTGGAGGTGGAGTACAGGTCAGGCCAAAATGGACACCTATGGTCTATAGGAAGGCAAAAACTATGCGTGCGACGGAAGCATGAATTGGGGTAGTTTCGTTTGTGCGTTGGCCGCCTGCGCGAAGCCGTACAATATCTATACAATCATATGATTTACTTTTCGTGCATTACAAGTTTTAAGATGTTTCTTTAAACATCATTTTTGCAGTATCAGAATGAGTACGAACATTTATAATAATATAAGCAGCATTTTAAATTAAACTCAACTTTCATTCAATATAAAACAATAGTGTTACCTGAAGCTACTCTGCTGCCATCTATTGAGCTCCAAACTTACTACATCTGTGCATGCATTCTCTTTCTTTCGGGTTTTAGCAACAATTACATTGCATTTTCGTCCAATTCTTGACGTAGCTTTCAATCCTCATCTCTGCTGAAGTTCGTATTTGGCACAAAATAGTTCCAAATTCATCGAAAACACGAATGTAAACTGCTCAATACTCTTCAACGCACGCGATTGCTGCAGCTTGACTGGTGTGGTTTCGTTTGGGCGATGATTGCACACAATGATAGCAAGCAACTGCTGCATGCGTCACTGTAATGACCCGTTGAAGGGAAACCAGTGGATTCGGTTTGCTTTGTACAGTGTGCGAAGGAAGTTCCTGAAATGCAAAGAAGCGAAGACAGGCAACACACCATACAGAAAATTTGCGCTTAATCAGTTCTGGAGAGCAAATGAATAAAGTTCTCTCCTCCATCCTTGATGCAGATTTCGCTAAAAAGCAGTGATTGGAAGAACTTTACTTTTTCGTCCAAAAGCCACGAGCTCAATAACTTCAAAGCAACATAAGAAAATGATAATAAGCCTTACACTCACAAAAGTTATAAAAATTAAAAATGCACTCTCCAATAAAGGGAGAAATAACACAATGTAACTGAAAACTGCGTTTATAAAGACAAATATTCTCGTTTAAGTTTCGAAATGAAACCATGTTTCAATACCGGCAAAAGGTATAGTAATTGTGCAAAAGTCCTAAGCGTCCTCTGTGGTGTAATGGACTAATGTGTGGAAATGAAAGAATCAGAGTTAAATCTGAGGTCGTTGGTTCGAACCCATTCATATTACCATTTACTTTTTCAAACTTTCATTTTGAATAAAACAAGTGAAAAATGCCAATTTTACAGAAAGTTTTTAAATTGGATTCCAAAACTTGAATAAAATGACAAGCTCAGAAAGGTACGTTACGCTGCCTGTTTTAATACTAAAAACGACGTAAGGGATGTAATTATGGAAATCAAGCGAACATGTAAGTTAATATGCCAGCTATCGAATTCATTTCAAATCCGGTGATTACAGAAGACAACATTTTAAACCTTTTTCCGTAAGTTGAACAAGTTTCTCTATTCTTTACTAAATTGGGGGTGCTGATTTAAAATTTGGCAATTGAATTTTTGTTTTGTGTTGTAACGTCTTTTACTTTTTGGTAAAAAATTGCCTGTTGCCTATTGCCTATTGCATATTGCCTTGATTTTATGAATATTAACGTACTTTAGATCATTACCAGTGATTCCGCCACCCAAATACTCGAGAACACCACAACTTCATAAATTTTGCGATCCAAAATCGATAGAAATCATGTAAAACTCCACTTACAACCTCCCAATTTTGATTTTACACCCCTCAAACTGAAAATCCTGGCGGAATTCCTGCTCATAGCACAGGCTATCAAGCACTGAAGTACAGTGATCAAAAATCCTACAAGAATAAATGAAGCTCAATTTGAGGTTATGAAGCAATGTTTAATTTAGAGCTTTGAAGAATTGCAAAAGCGTTATCTCGTGTCTACACACTAAATCAAAAGAGCGAAATTCTCCTCGATTTGAACGGGAAGAGGGGAACATTCTTTTAGAGTGAATTTTCATCGGAGGAAAGTTTCTGCTTGAAAACGAAGGGATTTATGGTAACCATTTGAATGGGAATGTAGACATATTTTTAGTTGAGTTTGAATCTGTTCATTAAGGTTTTCTTCTGAACACGAAAGCGACGTAATAAAGTGATGAAAGTGGACAGCCTATTCCAAAAAAGTTGACCGCATTGATTAGACTGTTTTGAATTGAAAATTCTCTAGAGTCCAACTTCGGCAACATTATCTTCGGAAACAGTAAAACAAAGATGCCAGGTTCGAACCCTCAAGGGTACGGTGAACCGTTCCAATTGAAAAAAAAATGTGGAAATCTGTTTTTCTTCTTTTAAGTGCAATAAGACATGTTGAAATGTTATTAAGTGTAAAAACTATGTAACATTCATTGAAATACGTAATGATACAATATTTCCAAACTATCCATACATCTGAGCACTTGATGGTTTTGTCACCTATGTTTCCATACGTAAAAGAACATCTCCAATGAAAGCAAAGAGAGCAAAAATATTTTCGCTTTTATAATGCAATAAACAAGACAGGAGAGACAAAACAACAGCATTAGCAACGTATATGGATGTCATTGTCTTGGACACAAAAATTCAGTCATGTTTCTTCAGAAGGAGTCCTCTCCGAAGGAGCTTGATAACTACCCATGTTTGCTCAGTAGTAGAGCGCTGGGACTTTTAATCGAGAGGTCCTGCGTTCGAACTCCGTTCGGGACATTTTTTTTGTTTGTAATGATATATTCCTCAAAGCATGTATAAGTAGATAAAAAATTACATTGAAATAAATAAGTTTCATATGTATTCAACAATCATTTCAGGACATTAATTATTATGTTTAAAATATAACATCAGAGAGGTGGTGGGTGTTGACAGAAAGTCGGTATATTATATGTGAATGTTAATTACAAATAAACTAAATCGTGTAATAACAATAAATAATTGCGTGTAGTGTATTTGTCTGCCGCTATTTATCATACGAAATAACGCCGCCATACTCTCATTTACCATCTTGAAATAGTCAAAGGCTGTCAAAAGAAAATTAGGTTATAAGAGAAAAATATCCAAAGACGGATCATCGCTGCAGACCGCAAGTTCAATATCCCGAAAGTTCACGATCCCCACGAACGATGATGACACTAAACTGTACTTTAATTTCTTTCCACAGGTTTCAGTTCAGTACTCTGAAATGCTTTTTTCATATGGAAGTGGTGAGGCTTTAATCTCTCCCGGGCTTGGTTCCAAATTCTATGATGAAGGGAAGTTACTATCGTCTTATTAAGTAGAAGGAAAAATGCTTGTACTGACCTGAACTCGAACCCATGTACGTGTCGCATATATTTTGAAATCAAAGGTTTTAATCCTGAGCTAAACTTACAACTAGAAAAGTATTTCCAAGATTTGTGTTATTAAGGCACCACTAGAGTGAGTCACTCTAAGTGGACCATTTTATACATGAGTGATTTTAGAAAAACTGGTTACATCACCAATTTAGAAAAAAAAATCATATGTGGGGACCTACATAGCTGATGATATCAGAACGACTTTCGAAGGAAATGTGATGCTTTTATATCTCTCGGGGTGACCATATTTCCAACATGGCTGGTGATGCTTTTACTCCCATAGGATATGTACGGAAACCTGCATGTCTGAAAAACTAGAAGAACTGAAGGGCTCAATTAAAAACCATTGGATAACTCTTTAAGTGCAGTTGGAAGATATGGAATCCCGTCTTTGAAACTTAATTTCTTGATTCCAAACATTAGGCTGAAAATAAATTTACCAATTGTATAAAATTCGATTTTATAACCAAGAGTTTGGGGTGTAGGAGTTGAATTAACTTCAAAATTTTGTCATGTTTAGACCTCCCAAAAGAGTTTCTGACGTTCACACTCTTTTTTACGGACCCTCTGTTTCTGACTTTCTACGGGTATTAAAACATGGCCCTTTGCAAAAAATGCCGGATCTCGGGCTTAAATATTGCACATGCATCCTCATGAAACAATCTGAAATGTGGTTTCGAAAAAGCTTCGTATGTGACCAACTAACAGTAGAAATTGCGACTGTTATTTTGTAATAGTTTGGTCAATACCAGCGGATTTTCTTCGCTATACGATGCAAATGCGAATGTGGTATCTTCACGAAAGTCACCATGTTTTGGGGAAGAAGTTGAATATAAAACTGCAGTATCTCTTGTGATGTTTAGAACTATCAACAGGATGATTATGTAGGAAACTCTGTGGCGTTGAATCACAACGCTTTTTGCTACAGGAAAAATGTCGTGTTTGGATCTAAAATATCTCAAATGGGCCATCAAAAAATCTGAAAGTTGGTCTTCTCCAGGAAGCTTTGTATGTTCTCAAATCACAGTAGAAATGTCAATTTTTATTTTTGAGTGGTTTGGTCCATAAAAAGTTGTCCATGGGAGTTAGAAGTGTGCCTCTCAAGCAGTGTAGTAATCTGAAGCTGCATATGCACTTATAATCCCCTTGCACTGAACAAACCAATTAGAAATAAAAGTTGTAATTTTGGTTGTGAACTGACCACTAACAAGGCTACCTTTAAATTTAAGTTTTTTTTTTAAAATTAGATACTTAAATCCGAAATCCTGCATGCTTTGACAAAAGGTCTCTTTGAAGATACCACATTTGCATTTGCATAGTATGACGGCGGAGAAACTCAACTTGCACTGACCCAGGAATCTAAATGCCGACAAAGACGACAAATCTTCGGGGATTTTGGTTTGAGATAGGCAGAGCCCAAGCTAGTAGTCGGGAAGTAGATGGGGGAAGGTCGACGTGCAGTCACAAGTAGCGTTTGGTGGTCGGGCCATTTCCGGGTCGCTATCGGTCTATGACTTGCCGGCATAGAGGCGAAACTCCGACCATCCCCCAGCACTCGATGGTGGGAAAAGGATGGGCACCCGCCCATTATCTTAGGTCGGGAAAAGGCTGCTCAGCGTCCATTTCCTGATGGTCGAGAGAAGAGCGAGCTCCCTTTATCATTGATGGTCGGGAAATAAGCGATTCCCCAGCCACTTCCTGGTGGTCGGGAAAAGGTTGGGGTCCTCACTTTTCCGACCGTTTTAATCAAGAATTTATGTAACTCAAATATCGGCGTTCCTTTGCAAAAGAATTCTGCCGGTAGATTAGAATATAGAAAGATGAAATGGGGTAACGTTCTTTACATTTGTTAAAAACAAAACTGCTTGATGTGGGGTCAGGAACTTTTAATTTATTTTTAGTACTAGCTGTGGCCTGCAGCGTTACTCTACTCGGAAGCCGTCTTCGAATATCTGGTTGTACGGTCTAGTGCATAATGCGCTGGAGAGTTGTTCTAAAGGTATCGGGTTCGATCCCACCACAGGAAACTGATCTTTTTGTAAAACAAGAAATTACTTTTTTCGTTTCTACTTTCGTAATATGCACTTTTTTCTACCTTATCGAACATCAGTGAAATAAATTAGTTAAAGCCTGATTATACATAAATGTCAAATATCGAGCTTAGATAGCGTGGCCTAAGCGTTTATATGTCAGTCAGTCAGGATTTCTGTTTTGTATAGAGAGTGTATTATTATTAGTAGTAGTATTGCCTTTTCAGGATATTATAGCATAAATTCAAATTCCCTTATTCTCAAAAGATTAGTAGTACTGACGTATTATTTTCAATATGGAATTTTTAGAATATTGACCGAGCTGCCGTTGGTCAGTGGTAGAGCGTTGGCGTAGCATTCGGGAGGCCGTGGGTTCAATCCCAGCGGTCGACCATCCTGATTGAGGTTATTCCACGTTTTCTTCTGTCCCACCAGGCAAATGCTGGGATGGCATCTACAGCATAGGCCCTGGCCAACACCTCCCCAAATTCTTTCCCATCCTCTTTCCCGGCCTAATTGTTATAAATAAAATTCAAATTTAGAACATAGACGGAAAATTTTGAATCAGTGTTTCCTTCGTACAGAACAAGGCATCATAAATTATTAACTGATTCTGATAAAGTTTGTGTTTGTTTAAACGTTTAATCAACAACCATTACGTAAAATATTTTTATTGCTATCAAACTGCAATATTTAACATCTTCTTGTTTAGCTGTATATATATATCTTTTATCTGTATATCTACATGTACCTTGTATGACTTAGGCTGTATTGGCACCATGTTGTTCGTAGACCATTAATAAATATTGCATTCCATTATTATTACCACAACAAATGTAGTGATATTTCACGTTACTAATAAACGGCTAAATAAAAACTTAAAATTTCAAATTCATGTATACTGGGAAACATCGAGTTTCAGGTGATAATGGTAGTGCAATTTCGATATTTTGATGATCTTCTTAATCTAGACAAAGTGATAGTAATCCTGGTGCAAAACTAGGAGTTTTATTGTAGTTGTATTTGCTATGAAGATTTATTTTCGAGAAATTCTTTCTAATGAAGAACATACCTCCACAACTGCCTGCTTAAAGTAATTCTGTAATGAATATAGTGTCTGTGTTACTTACTACATTCCATTTCAGACTTCTAGAAGTATCTTATTGACGAACGGTTTTCGGACATTTAAGCCCGAAATCCGGCATTTTTCGTAAAGGACCATGTTTGAACCCCCGTAGAAGAGAAGGAGTGTGATTTAGGACCATGATTTTTTGCGTGCATACACTCGATTGGTAGGTCTAAATATTACAAAACTTTGTATTAATTTTATTCAATTCCTTGAAGAGTATTTGAAGAGAGAACCCCAGAAATTTGTTAAACATCAAATTTTACACAATTTGTTACTTATTTTTCAACCTAATTATTGGAATAAAGAAATTAATTTTCAGAAAAGGTGATTCCGTATGTTCAATGCACACTTCAAGAACTACCCAACGGTGTTTGATTAAGCTTGCTCTAGCTTTTCTGGTTTTTGAGATATTCAGGTTCCCGTACATGTCTACGGGAGTAAAAAACGCTACCTGTCATTTTCAAAATATATTCTCCCCGCGAGAAATAAGGGCATAACATTTCTTTCAGAAGTGGTTATGATATCTTCAGGTATTTAAGAACCCATATACGAAAAATATCTTCTTTTTTTTTCTAAAATGTTGATGTAACATAGTTTTTCTAAAATTGGATGATTTGTCGTGGAATAACCCAATTACGTATGATTCAGTTTCTGGCATAACGTATGAAGCGAAATGCTATCAGCATTTCATTCTAAAAATAATTTTCATAATTAAGAAAAACTGTTTTAACAAAGTGAATTGTTATATGCTTTAACACGTATAAAATATACAATGCAGATTTAAATCTGAAAAAACATGCAGACACAATATTGTTCTGTTCGAAGACAACTGCGTAGATGCAAATGAATATCATTCCTTACCAAACAGTAAGATTGTTTTACTATTACTAAAATAAAAAAATGTAATTTAATCTTCCTTATCTAAAATCACTAGTGTATAAAATAGTCCACTTAGCGTGACTCAATCTGATTGTGATAAGACAATCTTCGCACCATTTCTCTCGCTGCAAAACTATCTCATGGTTAAAAGCTTAGCTTTCTATACCAATGTTACACGAACTTGGGTTCGAGCCTTGGTCAAATCAAGTATTTTTCCTATTAGTTAATAAGACAATAATAACTTCTCTTCATCAGATGACAAAAGTATAGAATTTTCCAACAAGAGAGAGAGAGAGAGAGAGAGAGAGACAGACAGAGAGAGAGAGAGAGAAGAATTTCAGACCCATGGAAAGAACTTCTGTCTTCTTTACTGAAGAACAGTTTAGAATCTTATGACTCATCGTTCGTGGGGATCATGAGCTTTAGGGATAGTGAATTTGTATGAACTTTGGGGACAGTGAATTTGCTGTATGGCACCTTGGTCCGACTTTGGATATAACAACATTTACTTAATTTGTATTTAACGTTCACATATAACATACTGACGTTCTGTCAACATCCACCATTTCTCTGATGGTATATTTTAAACATAAAAAGTATATATGTCCTGAAATGCTTGTATGGATTGGAAATAATGTTGGAAATAATGCTTGTATGTCCTGAAAATAATAATAGAACTGATTATTATTATTTTATGTAATTATTCATGCTTTGAGGAATATATCATTATTAAAATAAATTTTCTAGAACGGGATTCGAACCCACGACCTCACGATTAGAAGTCAAAGTTCTAAAGTAAACATTGCTTCATAACCTCAAATTGAGTTTCATTTGTTCTTGTAGGATTTTTTATCGCTGTTCTGTGCTTGATAGCCTATGTTATGATTAGGGATTCCGTAAGCATTTTCAGTTTGGGGGGTGTAAAGTTAAAGTTGGGAGGGTATAAGTGGGTTTTGTATGGTTTCTATTCGATTTTCGATCAGCTGTCGATTTTCGAGTTGTGTGACACAGGTGCTGGTGTGGCGAAATCACTGGTTACGATCTATTGTGTGTAAATATTCATAAAATCAAGACAAAATGAACAGGCAATTTTGTTCTATATACAAAAAATAAAGAAGTTATGTCACAAAACACTGACGTGCGACAAAAATTCTATTGCCAAATTCGAAATCAGCACCCCCAAATTAGTAAGAAATAGAGAAATGTCTTTATCTCACGGGAAAATGTTTTAAACGTTGTCTTGTGTAATTACCGTCTTGAACTCGACCGTTGGCCGTATTAACTTACATGTTTATTTAATTTCGTTAATTACACCCCTTAGATAGCTTTTAGTGTTAAAATTGGCAGCGTAACGTATTTCTTTGAGCTCGTCCTGTTATTCGTCTTGGAATGCAATTTAAAATATATCTGTGATATTGACATATTTCATCTGTTTTATTCAAAATGAAAGTTTGAAAAAGTGAATGGTCATATGAAGAGACTTGAAGCGAGAACGTCAGATTGTAGGTTCAAGCACTCATTTTCACGCACTGTTCCATTACGCCACATACGACACTTAATATATTGGCACAATTACTGTATATTTTGCCAGTATTGAATGATCGTTCCAGTTCGAAACTTAAACGAGAATGTTTGGTTTTATAAACGCAATTTAAAGTTACATTGCGTTATGTATTAAGGTGTGCATTTTTTTTAACTTTACTGGGTATAATGCTTATTATTTATTATTTACTGAAGTTCTTTTCTATTTTTGGAGTTCATGCTTTTCGCCGAGGAAGTAAGTTTCAAAAATTCAAATGTATGATTGTTTACAATAATCTCGTGATGTAAAGATTGGAGAAGGACGTGTACAAGATTTTGAACTAGGGGCGTGCCTCCCTCTTCATAGGTTCCTCCAATCACTGGATTTTTATATTCCCGAAGGGGCGTAAGGGAAAACAGATATTTCTTACTTGTCTAGAACTGATTAAACGCAACATTTCGTGTATGGCGTGTTGCCTATCTTCGCTACTTTGTATTCAGGAACTTCTTTGGCACAGTGTACATCGGACGCATGATGTCGCATTCAACTGTTGGAACGACTTCTCGGAGATCAGGCAAGCTGCTGCAATCGCGTGCGTTGTAGAGTATTGTGCAGTTTACATTCCTTTTTTCTTTAAATTTGGAACTATTTTGTGCCAAATATGAACTGCAGCAGAGATGAGGACTCAAAGCTACGTCAAGAATTGGACGAAAATACTATGAAATTGTTGCCAAGATCTGAAAGAAAGAGAATGCATACACAGATTGGAGCTCAATAGATGGCAGCAGAGTAGCTTAAAGTAACACACTTGTTTTATATTGAATGAAGGTTGAGTAATAAAAGATGTTCGTTTTCATGTCTAAAATTCTGATACTGCAAAAATGTTGCTTACAGAAACATCTTAAAACTTGTAATGCACGAAATGTAAATCATATGATTGTATAGATATTGTAAGGCGTCGGGCATGCGCGAAATGCACAAACGATACTAGCCATAGAGTTATAAAACCTCTCCAATAGAGTCAGGCTTGGCGCTGCTGATGCGGCGCTACTTGAAAGATGAGCGAGAGAATGTTTGTTTGGCATCAACACGTATTATGAGTTGCTATCATATGGCTGCTGTGCTTCGCTCTTTGGCATTGTTTTAGTTGATTCGTTTGTATTTGAGAAGAAAATGCCAATCTCTTGTGCAGATCACGGTTGTACTAAGAAAATATAAGAAAGGAAGTAATGTATCGTTTCACAAAAAAATGATCATTTAAAATTATTCCGTGAAAAATGTATCATTATGTAAGACGTTCTTTCGTGTAGTTTATGTGTGCTAGAAATACAACGAAAACACAAATCTTTGATTAGAATTATTTGATGCGAAGGAATTTTATCGTGTTAGATCCATAGTTATAAAACTGTACCCTAGTTATAAAGAGAAATATACATAAAAATAAGTATTCTTACAATCAGAAATAATGGATCGTTTTCATTTAGGCGTATTGGAATTCAAGTGGTTATATTTGTGTAGAAAAAATACATCTGTCTATTGAAAATTTAAATAGTTCTAAGCCCATAATGTGCTGTTGAATTTTCTTGATGGCTTTAGGCAACTAAGGCTCAGGTCGAGATAGGTGAGGGAAAATGATTCGGGAAGATGTCGACCAGGGCCTATGTTGAAGGTGCCATCCCTGCATTTGCCTGGCGTGCCTGAGCAAAAAATCTGAAAAAAAAAATTGTCAGGATGGGCGGCTGCTGGAATGCTATACCAACGCTCTACCACTGAGCCACTGCTGCTCGGTAAGTAATATGCTGTTGAAAAGACTTGTTAAATTATTAGGAACAATGGTGATGATAATGAGTGCTCTGCCCGAAGGTAGATCTTGACCTGAAGATCCCAGAGCTAGGTGAACCGATGGTGATTTGCCATTGCCTTCCATCACATGAAGATGACGTCCTAAGGGCGGGACCTACAGGTTAATGTGGATTCCGAACCACTTGTGTCCCCGCTGCGAATCAAACCAGGAACACCCTGATTACACTATTAAGAACAGTAGAATAGAATCAAATTTAACATCGCAACAAAAATAGATAAGAAACGCTTCTTATCGGTCACCCTGGTCGGTAAGAGGAAAACTCGTGAATTTTATATGCCTTATATAACTGAAGTCGGACACAGTAATATACTTAATAGATATGACTATTCGCATTGTTTATGATATAAAGTCAAAACAGAACATTTGAAAAGCTAGAACAAACAATGTCGTTTTTAGTTTTAAGACAAAGACTTTTAACCTAAATTTAAAGACAGTCTTGTTCATTCTCAAATAACTTTTCAGTCTTCTTCATTCGCAAATAACTTTTCCGGCATCTTCTAAACTAACCAGGGAAGCCAGTTTTCTTTTTATCTTTATAATGTCACTTTCGATAGATGGTAGAACTTAAATATCAAGTTAAAGTTGTCCGAAAACTAGAGAAAATTTTATAATCATTTTAATGATATACGTCTTGTTTCAATGATATGTATGTGAAAATTGCTGACTACTAGTTTATATCCGACGACCGGTGCCCGTACGCTATTTTCAATTTTATAATTGTCTTTGTAAATTTATGCATGTAAACCGTTGGTTGTATAAATTACAGCATTAGTATTTTGTGTGTGTAACATTCATGTCACCTGCGTTGAATCCCATATGCTGTATAATACTTTTAAATATATCTCTAATGTTTTTTTTTTCTAATAAGTTATGGCTGTAAGTATCAACATTATATTTAACAAACAAAAACGGGGATGGCATCTTGAACATAGGCCCTGGCCGACAGCTTCCCGAATCCTTTCCCCTCCCCTCCCCTAAGCCGTAGATGCCTAAAGGCCATTAATAAAATTTAAAAAGAATATCAAACAAATATTTTCTGAGAACAAAAATAATATTTATCAATAACGTATTATATGTGATTTTTATATTAAATTATACCTTATGCTGATCAATTTAATTAGGAATTGTTTGTGTTTTACGTGTTGAACTTAACTAAGTTGAACTCAAATGCGAATTCTCAATTGTTTTTCTTCACAAGAAGATTGTGCGTGGCACATACAAATGATATCGTAATGACCAGCGTGTATAGCTAAACACGTGGACATTGCATAAACAACGACACACAAGTTTATAGGACAAACATGTGGTTATGCAAGTAAACAAATAATACATACACATTGGAGCAGACGACGGTCAACTCCTCAAACTAACACCAGATGGAGCGAATAACGGAAGACAGAGGGAACTGGAGTCAAGTAGGAGAAGCAAGAGGAACCACCCCTACATTCACCTTTAAAAAGTACCTGCACAGAGCAAGAGCCATCACTCATTTCCCCTGGGTGGTCAGCTCCCCTCCTTCAACCGTTCGCAGTTTGCTAAGAAACTGGAACATCCTAGTACGTAGTTCGCTAAGGAACTGGTACTATCCCGCATAGGTAGTTCGCCAAGGAACTGGTGTGCATTCTCACACATAAGTCCTAATTCGACCTGTACGTAGTTCGCCAAGGAACTGGTACAAATACCCGACACGCAATTCGCTAAGGAATTGGTGTCATCCGCACACGTAGTTCGCTAAGGAACTGGTGTGTACTCTCACCTTAAATATTCTCCGTACGTAGTTCGCTAAGGAACTAGTACAACTTCCCGACACGCAGCTCGCTAAGGAACTGGTGTCATCCTACTTTCCAGGATCTCTAACTGATCACTATTAAATAAGACATCTTTAATCATTTGTAATCAGATAACTGTAAACTGTGTTCTTCGGGACGGTAATTTTGTTAACTTTGTTCTTGTATGTAAATGAAGGGTTGAGGGCTATAAACCAATCCCGTACATCTTTGCTTCTACCAAATCAAAACTGAAAGGAACATTACGATATAATACCAGGCAGCGCACGGCTCGCTGCTTCCTTCGTGCCAAACAAACAGAAAAACAGTTGAATGTTCAACTTGCGCCAGGCTGGGATTTAAAACCCACGCAGACGGTGGAGCCAACCCTGCCTCTAGTGGAGTTTTATAACTCTATGAGACTACCCTAATACATGCTTCCATCACAAGCAAAGCGTTTGCCCTACTATACACGAACAGGCATTGTAACGTTATGTTGCTATGTTGAAATGAGAATATGCCCGGCAGATGACACTACAGCAATGTTGTAATACCTTTGGCAATTTCGACTTTGTTTTACACAGCAAATAAACAATTTTACTCATTCTTAAATATCATTTATAACTTAAAGGGGAAAATAAGTTTCGCAGAAAAATAAACCTTAAGTTGTAGACTACTTTCCTTTTGAATTAGTTGTCCGCGGTAAGTAACCTGAAAAACAGCGTTATATGCTTATCTTAGGTCACCCTATATGTCTATGTTTACACTACATGCATAGGTGTTTGCGCATGCTCTCATGGCCATGAGAATTTTTTTTGTAGAGGGGTTGGTAGTAGTCACAATGTGTCTCCCAGCAAATCCCTTATAATAATTGGTTTGGAAATAGTATAATAAAATTATTAGAGAGATAGGGAAGTTATTTTATCGTAGCATTTATAAGTAGACCGCTGAATTTTAGGTTCTATAATTGACATGTTAGGTACCTAAAATAGTAAAATGCAGAGAGGGGGTAATTGCCCCCCAATCCAATGTAAAGAAATATACTAAAAATAGCATAGAATGGAAAATTGATGCAGTCATTCCCGTGAATGGGAGAAAAGGTGTCTTCCTCGGAAAGTTGTACCCTACTGCACCCCGCCCCCCGAGTTTTGGTCAGATAAGTGTACATTAATAAGATACAAAATAAGGGGAACAAATCTAATGAAAAAAGATTTGAGCTTTTCTCTAACAGCTAAGAAGAACTTAAATATCACATCTTTTGCCTTTCGCTTCGGCTTGTATCATTTTTTCAACAGTTGATATGATGAAGCAAGTTTGTTTTCACTTTCGTTTGGGTAGTTTTCTTCTCATATTTTTATATTTCGTGTTTCGGGGCATTTACTTCTTTAAGGAGTTAGCGCTTCCTGTTTTGTGGCTTTTCAGCGTGTTGTCACTGTCAACCAGGTAACTTTTATTCCTCATTTGTTTTCATTTTGTTGTTGTTTCTTATGTCTTCTGCAGACTGTTATGGCGTCTCTTCGGTTGTGTTTTGTATTTTATATATATTTTACTGTATTTTTTGATGGCCTAAGTGATACTTGTTAATGTTCGAATGTTTTATGGCCGGGCTGGTCTATTTGATATTTGCATATTGCATTGATGCTATGGAAAGGTGGGGTATATGTCTGCTCTGTGTTCGGGCCGTGGGTATCTCTGGAGTAGTGGTAGGTTAAGGCTAGGATCATTTGCATTATCTAGTCCGCATAATTCCAATAGACGGTGTAGTTGTGAATGCTGATATCTAGGTTTCCTGTCCTACTTCGCATCCACCTGGATAGTATCTAGAAGACCTTGATGTGCTGTTTTCCAGCGTTTTGATTTATAGCTACGTCGTAGCTTTTCCAAATGTCCTGCTATTGTAGGGAACGTAAGTCTATTGTATTCAGGGACGGCGCTACAGGGGGCCTAGGGGAGCTGAAGCCCACACAAAATCTACCTTAGCCACCAGTTTGATTATTACAATATAATGTATTTGTTTCACTGTTTGAAAACATGATTGAGTGTTAGATATGTAACTTGTAAGAATAATTAATAACATATCAACATAACTAGTATCAACCCAGCGTTGAGGCTATTAATATGCTTCTTGGAATATCAAGTTCCCTGCCTGAACCATCTATGATAAAAGTGACTACAAAAACATATCTCCTTTTAAGTTACATCGACTGGTTGATAGTTCGTATGGTTACGAGTTTACGGGCCCGTCGCGCGACAGACAGTTTTTAAAGGGTCTAAAGGCCTTCGCACACGATCAAATAAATCTTGAATCAAATTCTTGAAATAAGTTAATTGACGAACTAGTACACCATTTAACTTTTTCAGTAAAATAAGCGTAGTTTTATATACAATTTCGTTGACAAACATTTTGGATTGGAGAGTTTATGGCACGATTGCTAAAATCATTTTTAAAAAGTCTTAAACAAGGACTTGTTCAAGAATTATTTGATCGTCTGCGAAGGCCTTAAGACAGTGTTGAATAGTGCCACAATTTTAATTTAATTTAAGACCTTCAAGAGGCACGCGGCTTTGGCTCAGGCCTGTTGGATGATGATGAGTGAATTGGTTCAATTACAACCCAGACAATGTTTGTCTATGTTCTCAACAAAATCCACATGGCGCGAGCCGGGATCGAACCAGGGACTTCAAACACCAGAGATGAGGGCTCGCTACTACCCTAGACCATACAGGAGTTGACGAAGCACCTTATGAGACCTGCCGTACGATAACGGTCCAAGTAGTTCTATTTCGCCACGCTAGGGAGGCGTTAGTGTCGTGTTTTCTCCTTTTCGTGAGAAGACTACTATTGTAGAAGTTTTCGGGGGTGAAAATGACCAAATTCCACTAGAAGGGGGTGGGGGGAAAGGAGGGAAGAGAACTATTTCATCCATGTTTGTAGTCAAACGGCGTTTTCTTTGTAAATGACTTTAGAGAAACAGCGTGGGATGATGGTGCAGATGTAGGCAGAGAACACACGAAATTTTCTATCGAAAAGAGTTGATTTCAACGAAACGCTCTCGCTTTGGATGGAAAAAGTGCTCTTTCTAGATTTTCTAGATAAAATTCGTATTGTTCTGGATGTAATTTATTCTTCAAACTTGAAAGAGCTGTTTATTTCTCACCTTTTTAGAATGATTCAAAATGTATCATGGGGTAAATTTTATTCTCCGCCATTTGTTACTGCGAAAGTTATCGAAACGTAAAACCATACTGTGAAATTTATCGCGTTACGTTTAGTTTAAAATGAGAACAGAAAACTTGAAAACTTTTCTCAGTGAGAAAAACATATCAGAACACATTAGGAGTAAAACATGTACAAGAAATCTTTGAACGTTATTCGCAAGTACCCGACAAGAGGAAAAAAAGTCGTCGAAACGGCAATTGGCCGGTTGGCTGAGGGAATAAGTCGAGTTGGATAGATGGTGTAGAGGTTCAAATTTCCCCAAGATTGCTTTTTTAAACTTTTTTTTTCCATTCCTAAGTGCATTACTTTTCTTTCTTACCACTTATGAATAAATGTTCACTTTTACATCCTTTTACATTTTCAACATTTTATTGCGTCGTTTTCATGTTCTCAATATGAAAACTTCATGTGAACACATGAAAAATTATGTAAAAAAAAATTACATTCCCATCAGAAAGAGCTGCCATAGATCCTATTGTTTTTCGAGGGGAAATTTCTCATCTTTTCTCCGATGAAAACCCACTCCAAAAGAGTGGTTCTCTTTCCGCTCTCAAAAGATGAAATATTCCGCTCTTTCGATTTAGTGTATACAGAATGGTAATATTTTATGGCTGCGAAATTTTACGGTCCTGGCAGATCATAAATTAAGTGTGTTTGAAAATAAGGTTTTGAGGAACATAGAGACGAAACGGGACGAGATGACCGGAGAATTGAGGAGACTGCAAAATGAAAACTTCCTCAAACTACGATTGCGCCATGTTTTAAATAATGAAATGACGACAGCAGAGATGGACGGGTCATGTAGTGCGCATTTGGGAAAAACAAAGATTATACTCCATGGTGGTTGGTGATTCGGAGGGAAAAGGGGCCGTTGGGAAGACCGAGATGTCATTGGAAGGGCAATATTAGAAAGTCTTCATGATAAAAACTGGCTCGATCTTGCCCTAGATAGAATACAATGGCGAACGTTTGTTAATGTGGCTATAAACTTGCGAGTTCCATATGACATAGATGAACTTCCGACTTCCATTATTTAGTTCATTAATTAAATGTTTTGGCCCATCATTGTTGCTCAGATTCAGATATATTAGCGTTCTTTAACAATATGAGTTAACAGGTATAGAGCTTGTCAATATAAAATATATGAGCAACAATTTAGAAAATACTACACAAGTATTAAGATGCTACTTGCAGTCTCACACTTGATATAATAATACGCGTATATACTATATAGGTATAATAACAAACATGAAATCAAATGTTGTTGACAAAATGTGTTCGTTACATAAATATACGACTTCTCAATATCAAAAATCACAGGACATGAACTCTTCAGTGTTATAAAAGGAACCAGCAATTAATAGCTTACTTAACAGATTCTTTAAAGGTTTGATCTGATTTAATATTTTTTTTACATATTCAGGTAGCTTATTATAAAATGTAATGCTTCTATGACTTTGCATACAGCTGAGTTCGGTATCTGTTTGCATACAATTTTTCATCGTTTCTGGTAAAATACCTGTGCACGTCACTATTCTTCGAACATTGCAGTGTCCTTGATATTTGTAAGATTTCTTGAATATATATATATATATATATATATATATATATATATATATATATATATATATATATATACA
>JAGDQP010006937.1:25638-35870 GCA_022664845.1 Lepisma saccharinum | reverse complement strand
GAATTGGATTTGGTCTCTGTTCCCATGACACAAACTGCCGTTGAATCCTCACGTATGGTCGAATATCGACCTATTTCCACACTCACTTCCGAAGGACCCATTGAATTCGTTATTCCTGGAGATAGTTCCGAGTATATACATCCCGCTTTTCTGTACCTCTATTTAAAATGTAAAGTTACGCGAGGTGATGGTTCCAATTTACACGTAGCAGCAGCGGGACCTCCTCCTGTTGCGGCCGATATTGTTGGACCCGTAAATAATTTTCTCCATTCCATGTTTGGACAACTTGATGTTTATTTCAATGATAAAGTCATTTCTTCATGTAATGGTACGTATCCCTATCGCTCCTATTTTGAATCAGGTCTGAATTATTCCGAGGATGCTACCAATACGCATTTGAAAACGGCGTTGTGGTATAAGGATACCGGAGGGCAATTTAATACATTAGGTAATGCAAATGTTGGATTTCAAAAACGTAGTGCAATGGTTGCTGGTAGTGCCTCTATTGAAATGCTAGGGCGCCTTTTCACGGATATTACAACAATGGATCGTATTCTTTCCAATAAAGTTAGTGTTCGAGTCAAGTTGAGTCGTAGTAAAGATGCATTCTGTCTTATGGCAGCACAGGATTCTAATTATAAGGTTCAATTGGAGGAAGTCATACTGTATACTCGTCGTGTAGAAATCTCTGCTGATGTTGCACTTCAGCTAAATCGCTTTATGCTTCAAGATACTGCCAAACTTCCAATGACGCGTGTAGAAACACGTGTACATACCATACCTGAAAATGTCTCTACGTTCAATCTGGATAATTTATTTTTAGGTAAAGTACCTAAAGGTCTTGTTATCGGGTTTGTTTCAAACACTGCATTCAATGGTCGGTACGATCTTAATCCCTTCCATTTCCAGCACTTTAATCTTAACAAGCTGCAAGTCCAGGTTGGATCTAAATTTCATCCTCCCAGTCGCCTTACACCTAATTTTGCCAATAATTTGTATATTCAAAGTTATCATTCCTTGTTTTCTGGTACTGCTATATTTCATCAAAATGCCGGTCACACCATTACACCGGAAGATTATCCAAATGGCTATACGCTATATGCATTTATTTTATCACCTACCAATACATTGGACGACTCTACGTGGGATGTCGTCAAAGATTCGCCTGTCAATATTAAAATAGTGTTCAGTGAGCGTCTTCCACAATCCATTACTTGCGTGGTCTATGCACAATTTGATTCCCTGATCCAGATCGACAAAGATCGTAATATCTATACGGACGATAGTATATAAATAAATGAAGCATACTTACACTAAATTTTAAATTATTAGTTGGCACTCTGTCTCAGTAAGTGTATAAAAGGTGGGGGTAAGTTCCTGTTTACATCATTTCAACGACGGCACCATGAGGGCAATCATCCACTTTTCGGCGTTTTAGCAAACTGGTGAGGATGAGTTTATTCTCAAGGAATTGGCCATTGTGAATCCCGATGTCAATACAGTTCAAAGCTGGATGTTTAAGGCACCTTTTGATATTTCCCAATTACCATTAACACTCCAGTTTCATAACGAATATCTCGCTATGCACATTTTTGAAGTCGACTGGTCCGATGGTGATGTCGCATACAAGGATCTTCAGCGCATCTTTTACCAACTATACAAAGCATATTCCTGTACTCTACACCCATGGACACCGGCGACAACAATTCCTGCAACGTATGCTGGGACGAAGTGTTATGAATCTCGAAGATTTGCATTGTCCAAAATCATCCAAATTACTGTTTCCTGAAAGTCATTGTGCACATCGGCATCATCAGTTTCATACATTTCAATGTGCATTATATGAAGCATTGTGTTACAGCAAGTACTTAACATACCATGATTTATCGCAATACGTAACCCCTGAACCTAAAAGTGTATATAACCCCACACCCATTACCCCAAGTCCCAGTGTACTTCATGAAGATGATGAAGAAGAGTGTCATACCGTGTGAATATATGGACTGATCAAATATTAAAGACAGTGTTACATGACTGTTTCAGTGCGAGTATATTAACTGGGATTTACTCTTTGAATCACCTACCTGCAATAGTAAAAGCACCAGCCGCTGTAATTGTTAATTTGAGTCCGTCTTATGAGTAAGGCACACACTGGACCTATATTGTCATTAATAAAAATAATCGTGCCTTCTATTTTGATAGTCTTGCACAAAAGCCGCCAAAACCTATTGTACACTTTCTTCGGCGCAATTCCAGTATATATCGTGTAAATAACGTCCAGTATCAAGCTGACGATTCCGTTTTGTGTGGCTTATTCTGTCTAGTTTATATTTATTATAAAGTACGTAATATTAATATTCTGAAAACAAAGACCAACTTACAACGGAATGATCAACTTGTACTGAATCATGTCAGAAAGATCCTGAAAACAAAACAACATTGTAAATATTTTTTTTAATACTATGTAACCTTTTGTAGTAGAGTAGTTTTTCTGTAATAAAAACCTTTTACCTCCTATTTGTTTGAGTTTCATTTCATGAAATAAAACAGAACCAACACATCCTGTGTAGTATAAATTTATTTTCGAATCATGTTACAATTTCAATGTGGATATACCATCCACCACTTCTAATAATTTCTTTATTGATATTTTAGGTGAGGCGGTAAACTTTATTTTAATATGGACCAGTCTCATAACTTTGGACTTCGACCCGTCACGATTCGCCCCTTAACTATTAAAATTCACACTCATGCTCCTTCCGGGACTCGAACTCGGGACCTTCGAGCCGTTCGGCTACCGCCGCAGACCGCGTGGCCACCCGGCAGGCTTAGGTGAGGCAGTGTTCGATTTGAAGCGAAGGAGGGGGGGGGGGGGTTTCCTCCTCTCTGCGAAAATCTTCCCTGGCCATTTTCTTATAAACATTTTAAATATTTTAATAGTTTAAAAATGTCAATTTACACTTATGTTCAGTGATTCCACCAGACCGCCCCCTTATGGGGTGCCCCCAAAGCCCCGAGAACACCCGGAACTTTAATATTTTTGTGGTAAAAAATCGATAGAAACCGTGCAAAACTCTACGTGCACCCTCCCAATTTTGATTTTGCACTCCCCCAGACTGAAAATCCTGGCGGAATTCCTTCTTATGTGTTAAGCAAATCTTACGTAAGCAGTGCTCTGAACCACCTCCTCCTGATCCATCGGATAATGGATCAGATGAAAAATAAAACTGGAACCTTTTCTCCCTTGAACGATCTCCCAGAATTATTTTGTTTCTTGATGTGGATGAACAAACTGTTTTTCATTTTTACATAACATAAAGTAAAAAGAAAAAGAGAATGTATTACCTCTGTACACAGTTTTTTTTATGTTTTACGATATAAATACTTTGAGAGCAGTATGAAGTACGATGCGATGCGATCTCTCATCGCTAGTGATGTTTTCGGGCTCATTTTCAAGCTCGCTTGCGTTGCTTGCGATTTGGGTGAATAGCTAATTGAAACACGTGTTAGAACACGTAATAAAACTACACCACGCAACACCATGTGTTTCAATTGGCTACTCACCCTAATCGCAAACAACGCAAGTGGGCTTGAAAATGAGCCCTTAATCTAATTCAGCGTTTTCTATTCGATGTTATTCCGCGACTCCGCCTACATCTTTACCTAGGGCGTCATTACCCCATAAAAATTCATTATTACCTGGTAGTTGGAGCAATTTCGGCAGATTATACATTTTCATCCCTGTCAACAATTTGTTAACGCTTCTAAAATTTCCTGATATTTTATTGTCAACACATATCATTCACGTATCATTTGCAAGAATAACTTCGACCATTTATTTTTTTCTTGGGGAACCAAAATCCCGTAAGGTTGCGCCATTGAAAGAATTTGCCGTAAGTCCATCAAATCTCAAAATCATTAACAGGAGACGATTATTCGAAAAGAAAATGTGAGCCCAAATGTACATTAATGTTAAATTATGATAGAAAATCTCTTACCTGAATATAATTATTTCCCTGGCTGAAGATTGGGAAAATAACTAAATAGAAGGGAAATTCCCTTCCTTCAATTCGTACACTTTTTACAAATATTTCTCAGCTTCTGATCATAACAGTAAATATGGTCGTAATTGTAATATGCCAAATTTTATTTTTTCTCCACTTTTCTTGTCAAGAACATTTTTGTATTATCATATATATTATAACAAGCTTAGTAACGGTTTTTTGTAGACAAAACCAAAGCACCCACGTATAAATTAAAACTATAACGTATCCAAAAGAAGGAGTAAAAATCGTAGGGATAAATGGAGCTTCCTAAGCGAATAGCGACACCTGCCAATTTCAGAGAAGCCCTTGATTTTCCCACCGATCTTCATGACTATTCCAACGGTGTATAGACTTGTGGCTACTGAAATCTCGTATAGAGAATACTAAGCGATTAAAAAGGACCTACCAGTTTTAGAGTCGCATTCATTGTTTTCCTCATCGTTGCAGAACATGAGGAATCCAACGGTGTATTCTGTGAGATCTAGGAGGGGCACAAATGGAGAATACCAAGCAACTATTAACAGAAAGGACCAACCAATTTTAGCGTCGAAGTTGTAGGTTATTTCACGGATTCATACTATTATGAATCCAATGGTGTATGGCTTAAACTCTGTTCATAGTTCCTCGTCGTTTCTGATCTTGGCGAATCCAACGGTAGAGGAAATACGTGAAAACCATTGAGGTACATCGATTTAAGTCGAAAAAATGTTGGTTTAGTTTAAATATTCCCATAAACGTCGAAGACATAGGGAAAAGTCCTTTTTTTCAATATGACGGCCGAAGATACCGAAAATAATTGAATAACGTTGAGGTACATCTTTTTGAGTCAAAATATGTTGGTTTGGTTGAAATGGTGCAACAAACACCGACGATATAGGTAAAAGTCTATTGTTTCTAGATGGTGGCCGAAGGTACTGCAAATCAATGTAAATCACTGAGGTACATCGCTTTAAGTCGAAATATGTTGGTTTGTTTAAAATATTCCCATAAAAGCCGAAGTATATTTTCCCAATATGGCGGCCGGTTGAACCAAAAAGAATAAAAAACATTCAAGTACATGGATCAGGGTCGAAATATGTTGGTTTGGTAGAAATTGCGCAATAAACGCCGAAGATATAGGAAAAAGTCCGTTTTTTCAAGATGGCAGCCGGTGGTACCGAAAATACATGAAATCCATTTAAATACATTTAAAAACGAATTAACTATATTGGTAAATTATACCAAATTAAGTTTCTCTAGCTTCAGTGGTGTGGAAAATGGCTTTTGGCTGGCCAGTTTGGATTAAAGATGGTGATTTTTAAACGCTTTCTTATATTGTCGTGAGGTACTTGTGATGGTACACCTTCATACAAAATTTCATTTCTCTAGCTCGACGATGTGAAAAAGGATTTTGGGCGGCCATTTGAATCCAAGATGGCGACTATTTCAAAATGTTGTAATATTTTCCTAAACTACTTGTGATAATACACACCTTTATGTCAAATTTCGTATTTCTAGCTCAAACGGTGTGGAAAATGGATTTCTAGGGAACGCCACCTTGTATTCGCGATGGCGCCTTTGGGTGCAATTTGTAATATTTTCGTAACCTACTAGTGATGATGTACCTTTGTACCAAATTTGGTGTTTCTAGTTCCAGTGGTTTAGGATAAACTTTACATAGAAATTGAGGATACTAAGCTATTTAGAAGGACCTACTCCATTTAGAGTCAAACTGATATTTTCCCACCGCTTAAGACCATGACGAATCCAACGCTGTATGGTTCATCTCTGTATGACTTGTAGTTACCGAGATGGAGGGGAACAAACATACCATGTCAAAATGCATGGGACAAATGGAGAAAACTAAATAAATGAAAAGGACCTGTCAATCTTAGTCAAGAAAAAGTGAAATAGAAATTAAATATCTTTAAGAACGTCATTTATTAATACAAGAGGAAAAGTACATTGTAAGTAACTAATAGCCATTGAGACATTTTTATAATTAAATACCGGCTCCTTCATTTTGGAAATTAGTCTGGCATGAGACTTGAAGCCCGGACTTCCTGAAATGACCACAGTTCCAATTCCAGTTTCGAGTTGTTAATTTTATGGCATGGTACTTCCTTAATGCAAGGATTTATTCGAAGTGGGGTATCCAGAGGGTAGTGGATACATTTTAAGCTTTCCCTTCCCAACCTCTAAGTTTTTCCACCCTTGGAAGATACTTTTCCCCTTTTTAAATAGTTATTTTTGTTCATAAGAAATGTTTTCAACTTTTGCATCTTACCATAATTTCTACTGGGTGATCCTGCACCTACAGCTAATGTCAGTTGTTTTCGGAGGTTCCGGTAGAGAATAACACTTCATATAGTTTGTACATTCTTAATCTCAATTGCAGTATTATAAAAAGTAACTCTTTCATTGTCCAATTAGCGTGACCTGTTAATTAACATGTCGTCAAAGTGCAAAAATTATACAAACGGACTTCTATTTTAATGTAGCTTGCAAAAAAATATTACTTATTGACTTTGTAGTTACAGAAACGAACAAAGAAAGCAGTAAAATAATTCGCGTTGATGATGGATGTATCTTCCGCTGTATCTCATAAGTCTGTTCTCATGTTCGTACCATCGTTAATGAAATGTGTTGCATTATATTTTTAAGCTTGTGTGAGCTACAGGCTGACGTATCTGTGATTCACAGATAAATATCAGTGGCAGCTTCCAAGAAGGCTCTGCAGTAAAGACTCGTAGCTGTTTGCTCGGATGATGCTAGTAATAAGCAAGAGGAAATATGTTACGCACTTACATTGTGGTCTTAAGCTCGAACTACAAGTAGTTGTTCACGAAGTTGTAAGTACGGTTTCAGATATGGTTCATTATCAGAAGCTTGTAGATAAAATATAGGCCAGTAACCAAAATATAGGCCAGAAATTGAATTTGTGTCAGGAGAACTAGATATTCGGTTTTACAATATTACTGATGTTTCCGATACGAGGTGGTTGGCCTATCTGTATCGCTCAAGAAACTTTATGGAAGTGCTACCCTGCGCTGGCTGAAGACTTTCGAAATGCTTCTACGAATGTGTATATAAGTTTCGAGAGCGTGGAACAATTTCAGGGCTCTATAGAAAACTCACTAAGTGGAAGATCGTTTATTACATCACCGTGATCCGTGGTGCGTTAGAATCTTTACATTATCTTACAGCTGTGTATGAAACAGGCATAGGATAAGTTCTATTCCAACTTGTACAAACTTTATTTATTGACAGCATATTCCTGCATAAAAGAACGGTATCTTTTGTAGAGGCAGCTGTTAAAATAAAAAAAAATATTGCTTGCAAGTTATGCACCCAGGAGGCGCCAATAAATGGAGGCTGTATTTCGATGAGTGATTTCTGACATTCGTTTGAAGAAAATGTCAATTTTGTGTTGCACTAATAGCAAAACCTTTAGACGAATATCTTAGTACAACATGAGAAGGTTGTTATTTCTCCAGGGTTTAGCTGACAATATTCGGCCTCACTTTCGAGTAGACAGATTCAACGGAGACGACAATCCAATTGACCTAATAAATTGTCTCATAGAATGGCATAATATGAAGTCGATATTTGAATGTAACTTTCGACAATGTAATATAGGAACAAATATTAAAAAGAAAGAAAGAAAGAAACATGAGTATCAGTAACCTCCGAATTCCTTCTGCCGAGTGTGAGAGAGGATTTTCTAGTTTGAGCTTGCAGCATACTGTGTCTAGAAACCTATTCTCTGTTAAATCGCTGGAATGAAAGATCCTGGTAACTTCTATTATACTAACCACTAAACGAATGAGAAGTGGTAACCATTGTGCGAGGGACAAACCGACCGGGAGATAGGTGAATATTTTGAACCAGTTTCAAGTTGCTTTACTGTTCTAAATTCAACTAATTACAAATGCTGTACTACTGTGCGTGGTATTGTCATTTTAGGAGTATCGTTCTTTTTCCATCTCTTTACCTTTTTATCAGGAGAATAGGCTACAAATGTACAATTGACAGAAAACATACTTATTTAGTTGACAAAGTGCCTGCTTTTTCGTTTTCTTTTAGTTTTTTTCCCTTCATGATTCTAAAGTCAGTTCAGATGAATCTATTGATGTTATTTTCAACTTCAGTTATTTTTATTTTTTACTTTTTTGTTCTCTATATACGTTAAAAGTGTACAAGTGACAGAAAATGTACACATTTCGTTGACACACGTCAACACATAGTGTGCTCTTTTTGCCTTGGCGAAATCCCCCCTTCCCCCTCCTGCTTCTAGAAATTTGAGAAAGCAGTTTCAGCAATCAACCATTTTGTCGTTTTCTTCCTCGCTCCGAACAAAGACTGAAACGATTCGCCCTTTTTTGGTACTGAGTTTTGAAAGGATGGTGGACTTGTCATCAATCACAAAGGAGTCATCCACCATGATAATGCCAGGCCACGTGCTGCTGTCATCGTCAAAAATTGATGGACTTTGTTTCGCAGGTTTTACCCCATCATTCCCATTTACCTGACTAGGTTACTACAAACCACCACCTGATTCGCGCTTTCGCTCCGAAAATCTTTAATGATGTGGAGGTTGTGAAACCTGCCGTAGAACAGTTCTTCGACTCCAAACTTCAAGAATTCTATCGGCTTGGGACTCATTTGATTAGCAGAAGGATGGACACAGTTGGCCATGGATTGCGATGGCGATTATGCGCAGCCCAAGATGAATTCTGTTTTGTGTTGTTTCCGCTTTTATGTGCACACCAAAAAACTGTTATTTTTTTACTGGTACCCAATATAAATTGGTGAGTGAAGTTGAAACAGAGAAGAATGCATGTTTAGTCTGTTTCAAAAGTGTAATCATTTATCAGTTATATTAAGAAAGTGAAAATATATTACCTTGAGCCAGTATTTATTTTTCGTCCATAGCTCCCTCTATTTTCTTCTGGGGTGGTGGTTAGGAATAAGTGGGAAGAAATATTGAATAGCTGATGGCCATGGCTAGCTGTTGTAATAACAGACATGAACAACTTGACCGACAAACTAGAATGGATGAGAGTACATAAAAATAAGAAATAAAACCTCAGTTAGACTCCTTCTACACTATAAAACTTTGGTAAACTTTATTTTTATACGGGCCAGTTTAGTAACTTTGGACTTCGCCCGGTCACGATTTGCCCCTTAGCTATTAAAATTCGCACTCATACCCGGGACCTTCGAGCCATTGGCCTCCCACTGAAGACCGCAAGGCCACCCGACCGGCCCCTTCTACACGAGCGGGGAGAACGCAGCACTTTAAACCCAAATAAAGCATGCCCTCTCGGAAATCCATGCTTATCAATGTACGTGTCAAACCGCACGCTGAAAACCCTCGTAGACACATAATTGGAAACGCATGGGTTTAGATCGAAGGAGCGGTTGCTCTCGGTAAAATAGTCCCAGTTTCTCCGCTCGTGTAGAAGGGCCTTTGTCACGGCGTGGATGCTCGCCGTCATCTTTCGGAGCAACAGGAGGCCGAAAGCATATGAAATGAAATTTAGACCTTGATATTTCGTACCACCCAAAGTGTAGAGCTAAGGCTACATCATATCTTCATAGATTAAAAACCTGCTCTCCCGAAAATACATATTCCAAAATTTTGAAGACTGCGCAGGGGATTACGTGAAGGAATCTCCACAAATTCTCTGAAATAAAGGGTATGTCGAAATGAGCCTTAATACGACTTACAATATGAACGAAGATGGCATACGTAATTACAGCTATCCAATCGACCAATGGCACTGTTAACAAATTAGCCAAAAGTTCGATGAGTATATGCCAATCTTACTCCTGTTGGTTATGCAACCACTGAACTGTAAAAAATGGAATCTGCTTGAGATATCGACTTACCACAAACTTTTAGACTCGTATATATAATAGAGAGTACATAAGAACAAGAAGTTGCAACATGTTGGCAAAATGAACCTTCCTCCTTCGTTTCACCCCTGGGTCGTAGAGCCAACTACAGAGTTCAATAACACGTCCAGTGGCGTCGGAAGTATTTTTCAACGGGGGCAAACTGCCTTTGAAATACTATGTTGAAAATAGACGCGGGAATGTAACGTAGGTAAGATAATACGAATAATGTTCTTAATGTAACAGTAATTGGTTGGACAATAATAATAATAATAATAATAATAATAATAATAATAATAATAATAA
>JAGDQP010006937.1:2086-17631 GCA_022664845.1 Lepisma saccharinum | reverse complement strand
TTCCTGTCCATGGCGAACACGTTTGCTGGTGCAAAATTCGCGTCAAATGAGGCTTGTGAACATCGACTGCCTTAATTTTTTCTGCCAATAGGGACAAGGACTTCTATGAGAGAGGCATCATGATATTACCTTCCAAATGGCAACACGTTATCGAACAAAACGGCGCATATGTGACCTAAATCGGATCATTCTAACTATGGTAAGTCAAGCTTTCAATGTCATGCAAAAATAATGGATTACTCTTTACTACACCAGATATTTTGATTTCTGAAGCATAGTGAAAAGTAAACATGCTTGCCTAGAACTGCTTGCTGCACCACTTCCGACCAAATTCAAAGAAAGATTTGCGCAGGGTACAAATAACGCTTTAGAATTTATTCCTTTAATTCGAGGCTGTATGCGCCCGATATATTGTTGGCATTGTCGTACGACTAACCTCTGCAATTAGTAAGGTCAATAGAATCTCTGGTCAAAATATTCATTACTGCTTCGGCTAGATTTTCCGACTTGTGACCTGGATTTAACAGAAACGAGAGAAACCGCTCAACATGTTTAAAATCTTCATTCACATATCTTAACACAAAAGTTAACTGAAAGGTTTGGAGATAGACCTTTAAGTACGTGTGTATTTTTATAATAAAGAACAGAGCTGCAAACTATGAATATTTTTGACAAAAAAAATCCTTCATTTTAATTTTAAAAAAAAACATTTCTGGCTATTATTCTTGATAATCTGTAAAAAAAAAAAAAGTTTGCCGCCCATAGGCATGTGCCTAGTGGACCTATTTGGTAATCTGCCACTGCCTGGTGGCGAGATAAGTCAATTAAGCTCCTTGGATCAGCATTTTATCTGTCAAATGATATGCCTCAATACAATCAAAACACAAAGCTTCACCGATTGTATCATCATGTAACCAAGGGAATGTACGAAACGATTTCGCGCTACAAGATCGGCCTGCAGTTCGTGGAAAATTGAAATTCTTAGTCGCCTGTGTTTTATTTTCTAAAACTGGAATTTTAAACTTTTACCCTTGATCGTCTATGTTTTGTGATGTTTTTAGTCTGAAAGTCGGGGGAGGGAAACGGGATCTTGTTCTTCCATGATCCAAAACTTCATGGGGGCAGCTGCAAACTTGCCTCCCCAGTTCCGGCGCCCCTGAACACGTCATCAGGTCTGGAGAATCTACCGTGAACGTGAGTGCTAACTAGTGCAGAGGGGGCCAAAGAGCGAGATTTACGAAAAACAGTAGCTATTGGTTGGAAGGCGTGTGACGTCACTATACGGACCGTGATCTAGTATACATAAGGGAAAGCATAGAGAATAGTGGATATAAAAAGTGATATTACACCTAATATTTTGTAGCAAATAAGTTTTATTTAATTTTTTACATCTTTTATGATTGAATGATGAAAATAAACAATTAAACGATATAAAAATATACTAGAATCTTTCTAAATTGTAAAAAGAAATAAAAACATCTTAACGTTACCGGTATGTGAAATGAAAACTCACACTCGAAAGAAATTGATTTTAGAACTGTAATATCAAAATCAGAATTATTTTCATTACAAAAGAGAGACAGTATAATCCTGATAATATCATTTCCCTTAAAAATAAATATATTTTTAGATGCTTTTGGCAATTATTCGTAATCTATTAAGTGCACGAGCAATTATTACAGTCAGCGCCCTCTCTAATTCACATTCACACCTAAACATAAGGGTCGTTCAAGCATTACGTAAAAATTGAAGGAGAGGGTTTAATTTAAGCTTTGCTTACTTCATCTGATAGTGGGAAGGGGAATCAGAACATTGCTTACGTGAAATTCGCTTACAAACATAGTGTAAATTGAAAGATTGAAACAGTAATTTGGGCTACGAAATAACGATAATACATTACAAGTGGAGGAGACGGCCTTCGTCTATGTTACCATATAGGCATCTGGCTATTGATACTAATGGCAAACCCGGAAAACCTCAGTCAACGTGGCTAGCAGCAGAACACGAACCTGTGAATCTTGTCATTGCTGTTCTCAAACTTCGGAACATCGCTAGCAAGGTTAGCAGGTAACAGTTTTCGTGTTGGCCATGCTGACTAAGGGTTTCCAGGCATTTCCTCAGTATCACCAGGGGCATGCCTGTATAGTACCTTGGTTAAGACACTAGCCGCTGTCTTGTTTGTTCTGGGTGGGTGCTCGCGGTAGCTTCTCAAACTTTTGAGCATAGCCTTACCTGCTTATATGGCCCATAAGTGTAAATCAGGTTTAATGAAAACTTACAGAAGATGAACCCACAAGTAATAAACACACACACAGAGAGAGAGAGAGAGAGAGAGAGAAAGAAAGAAAGAAAGAAAGAGAGAGAGAGAGAGAGAGAGAGAGAGAGAGAGACATACACTTAGCTGGCCCATACTTTCATGAATTTTCTCTTCATTATTAGAGGATGAAATATAATAATAATAATTATTCCAACTGGAAAACAATATAATAGTTTACTATTTTTAATTTTGAGGACTAAACACATGCCTGCTTTACCCAACTCCACTGGACGGGTGTTCACGATCGATGACTTTCTCTAAGCATTAGGTTCGAGTCCCGCACACACTGCCCATCTGACAGGTTTTGCACAGTTTTCCTGTGCCCCGGAAGTCAAATGCTACGATGGTACCTTAAATATAGACCCTGGCTGCAACCTTGGCCACCCCTATTTCGACAGAAATAAAGAACTCAGGAGGTATGTGCCAAAATATGTAGTAATTAACTATCAATTTTAGGCACTGTAAAACTCTTACATAATGGATTTTAGAATCAAAAATCAAAAACTTACGTTTCGAAGCGCAGCGAAAAAATAGGGATAAGCTCAGGTTCGATAAGCGACGCAAAAATAAGCCTTTCCTTTTTTTTTTGTAAAAATAAAACAAAAACAAAACAAACAAGTTTTCTTTTCCAAGATTTCAATTTTTCGAACATTGCTACAAAAATAAGAACTAAATTTTATTACATCTTACTACCCCGCGTCATAAACTCGTTTCAACTATGACATTTTTCTCCATGCCAGTTAGGCATTTCTTGAAAAGAATCTCCGTCAGGTTTTAAGTTCTTATTTAAGTTGTCGTGCTTACTCATTATTAAAAAAAATAAAGAGGATCACAAAGAAAATAATACATTTATTATTTATTCCATTCACAATTACTTAATAGCGCTGTAATCATTAGGCTATGATAAAACACGGTCGCTAGCTGATCCTAGTAGACGACTCCTTGAGATGGTCCGTGCAGTGACGTCATGGTACAGTTCCACATAGATGGCGCCATCAGTTTAATATCCATGAATGGCATACCTAATAAACTCAAGATACCTTGAACTAGTGGGTAGAGAGTGCGAACATAGGTCATTACTCTGATTTGAAGGAAAAAAATACATGCTCTGCATTTTTGTTGATTTACTCTAAAATTATTTTCGGGAAGGATCAAAGAGTTTACGTTTAACTATGAACAGAAAAATGAAGAAGCAACAAATCTGTATTTGAAGTCTCGAAACGACAGTGGTCTAAAAGTGCCAATAATTGGTAAATTTACCATCATTCCATGAATTTGACAATAGCATGAAGACAGTGTCGTAAACTATATGCTCGCTAAATGGCAGTCCAGTAGAATTTATCAGTAATGTGCGGTACACATGACATGAAATGAAGTTTTCTTAATTTTCTACAACCGCTCAGTTTCACTAATTTTTTCCATTTCAGATAATGTTACTAATAATCTATGCTTTTTGAATTGGGAAATTTGGCTGATATTTAATGTAACATTCTCCAAGCTACATACCCTTGCAGATACATATAAATACAAGAAAGTGTTTGTCCAATTTTATAGAGAATATCTTTATTAAATCACCATACATTGTAATATTTTTGAGGAGGGATTAGTTACATTAAAACGAAACCTCTTTTTCTAGTTACTTCACGTATATTCGGGTTTGAACTTTCAAGGAGAGAAAACTATTTGTTTTATTGGAATATGCTATGAAAACTTTTGATAGGCAAGGTGGAACGAGTCACTCGCGTCTAAGGATAGCGCACGTGCAAACAATCTGTGCAAGTCGCGTGTGCAATAAAAAAAAACACTGAAGTTAATTTACCTAACCATCAAGTGCCTTTGGTCACTTAGCTTTCAATTTACTTCCTAATGGGTATACATAGTCAATATACATAAATAAAGTTAATTTTCTTTTTTTTTTAAAGTAAAAGGAACGACTCAGGGCTCGATATGGTATCTCTCCATCAACTTCCCAATACGTTGACCACAAGGCCAAACTGCGAGTGGTGCAGTTCAAAGAGTTCTGCCGAAGTTCCTGGAATACACTACAGGTCTGGAGGTAGCGACTATGACGTCATACTTCAGGGCTCACTGAGTCGTTAATTCTGTAGAAAGCAAACGGAAACATATACTGTTGTATCTATTTTTCTTTCTGAGAACTAACAACAGAGTTGGGAAATTATTTTGTGTTGGGGCACTGCATATAATCTTCTCTGGAAGTGCATAGTGTAATTTAAACGCTTCATTAAAATACTTTAGGATTGGGAGAGACTTCAATTTGAGTTTGTTTTCTTTGAAAGAGGATGCATGAAAATGTTAATTTGTGTACTGCTGATTATTAACAACTCAACAAAATCTCATCATTTATAGTTTGAGAACTTAGGTTCATACCTCCACCCCACCCCCACACACATACATAAACAAAATAAGAAATACAGAACTTCACAGAAGGATATGTGAATAGTATAAATAATATTCAGTGTAGAGTTTGGTTGATCGGAATGCCAGCCAACTCTTGTATCAGAATTCCAAAATATCACATTCCGGAATACAAAGTGTTCTGAATTCCAGTATTGATTACGGAATGTTGAAATCCCCCTCTGCCAGTCAGGGCGTTGTAAAATAACACCGACAAAATCATCTCAGGAGATTCCTGACATGAAGATAAGAAAAGACAGTATACACCACCGGGTAGGGGTGCTCGGACCTCCGTAGTAGAAATCAGCATTCCGGAATCCGAATTTCGGATCGTCGGACTTTCGGAATGACGGATTGAATTCTATTTGTTTCACTTAGGCATCTAGGGCTCAAAGCGGGTGGAATGACAGAATTCTAAAATTGACTTCGCAATTCCGAACACCGTAGCATCGAGCGTGCACAAACGTGGGAAAGTGATTAAAAGCGTGGGAAAGTGAACTTTAGAGCTTGATATTTCCAATCCCATTAACAGTGAAACTGAGGTGGAAGGCATTGTACGCGTAATTTCATCTCTAAGAAGATGATGAAAATGGACATAAAGAATTTTCCACGAGAGAGGAGTTGCTATTTTTTACTGTATCAGCTTTTCCTAGAGAGAGATATAATTGATTAATTTGCTTAATGTAAGCGCGCACTAGTGATTTAAAAGTCACTAAAATTGTTTACTTTCGCACACTAGGAGATCTCAGCTGCTTAGAATAGAAATGGATTTCAAATAAATGCCTGCATGTTCTGCTCGAATTTTGTATAAAACTTTATATTTTAGGCCATTCAAGTAACTTCGGCTCGTCTCGATTCTACTAGATGTTAAATCTTTAAAATCCACAATGGTCCATGCTGCAACCGAGATTCGAACCCAGAACTTTGGAGACACTCTTGACGCCTGGGCCCACACGACTACCGCGATCCGTTGTTCTGATTTAACATGAAGGATAAAACACAAAAAAAGAAAAGTCATTGTTCATCGTACTGCAAACCAGACTTTTAAATGGGTAATTTTATAAACTCGTTGCATCTTTGAATTTGAATGTATTTATGACCTTCTGGCATCTTTATGTCAGGCCGAGATAGGTTAGGTAGAGGATGGAGAATGTATCAGCCAGGATCTTACTTAAGGTTTCATCCCCAGCATTCGGCTGGTGAAAGCGAGGGAAACCCTGGAGAACCTGTCATGATGGTCGGCCGTGTAGTTTTATCTCGAATGCCTACCAATTACCAATCCGAAGAATGTTCTATTACCCCCTCGACAACGGGCGCTGGGTCTTCGCATCTTTGAGAGGAGACGAAAGTTCTTAAATTATTTAAGAATAGTGATGGGTAGAAAGATTTTATAACTGGTTTTTCGCTCTTCTTCATAGCATACTGTGCCAAAATACCATTTTTCTACTGGTGGTGCAGCACCACAAGGGAAATTAGCTCTAACATTAAAACAAGAATATTGCTGGCTTAAGATAAATATTTAATTCACGAGATAATTCTGAGAGAATTTTACAAATATTAAACATAACTCGTCACGCGTGGCTTTATAGCTTTATATCCTGGCCTGTTAGAGTATGCCGGGGGCCTCGGTTCTACCCATTTCAAAGAGTTCTGCGCGGAAGTAGACGGGGCTTTGCAAATATGTGCTTCACTGAGACGCTAGTGAACGAATCAAGATTGGAAAATCTACCCTGAAAGGTGGAACCTCCTTTTCACGCCTCTTATGTGTCATGGCCTGTATGCAGAGGCATCATTCCCCCTCCTTGAGTTTGAGATTATAAATTAATAAAACGTAAGAAAACTTCTTAAAAAAGACATAATAACACTGAAAAATGAAGAAAAATAATATATATTTTTTTCAATTTCTTTTTTTTTTTTTGTAGGAGTTCAGAACCAAATTTATAAGCAAAGCAAATAGTTGTAAGGCTACGCAATGTTGGTTAGTGTATTTTAATTGCATGATATAGTAATTAATTTAGTGTCGACCTCATACAAAAATCGAAAATCAGATGATTTTAAAGAAATGTTTTTATTTTTATTTATAGTGCGTTTTTAAGTCGGGTGTTTATATTCGTCTTCTTGTAAATAAATTTATACACTGTTTTTTTTCATATGAGTACAGCTCAAGAATAATCCTGCATTACGTCTGAATTGATTTAAAATTGGATAACCGAGAAACCCAGTGCGGCACTTGCCCAACATTCACTAGACTTATCATAACAGTGATTATCAATGGGTGTTCACTGGGTCTGAAGCGAAATGGCTTGGTTACCCCTGCCGCGCCGCGAGGATACAAATATTTTGATTAAAATGGTAAAATAAACGAAAAGTGAAATAGAAATGGAGTATATTTAAGAACGTTATTTATAAATACAATGGTCACAGTACATTGTAGGTTAAAAAAATGGAATTATTAAATTTATTGATTCCATAATTCATTTCTATAATTAAATACCGGCTACATAGTCTGCCATGAGACATGAAGCCCGAACTTGCCGGAACGATCACAGATCGTATTCCAGTTTGGGTTTCTAATTTTATGGCACGGCACTCCCTGAGCGTGTATAAGAACCAGTTTGGCATCCATTTTAGTGAGGCCAATTGTTGTATGTTTCTGTTGTCTGCGGTTTTCAGCTTATTTCTTGTTAATGGTTCTAGTTCTGAGTCCTGTCGTGTGAAATAATAACTCTCAGGCCTCTACTTGGTGTTTCTCTGTTTTCCGGCTGGTTAGTGTTTACACGTCTCTTATGATCGACACCACCAACGTGACTGTATTCTGATGTTTACTATTATTAACGGCACTTTTTTTATTGTATAAGTATTCACAGTGCTTTGTTCGTTGCTGAATTATTATTAATGTCTAAAGTAACTGAGTCGACGTTTAGGGACTGGACCTACAGATTTTGGTAAAATGGATTCCAAACCTTCGTTTCATAAACCTCCACGAGGATTGAGCCTGTGACCTTGCGTATAACAGAGGAGCACGAATGCCACTCGGCCACCTTTATCTCCGGTTCATTAAGACTGCACAGGAAATCGATACTGTTTGTGTGGTTAGGTGGTTTAGTTTTAAACAAATTGACAGCCACAATTGTCGATGTAATTTTACCTTTTAATGAGAAATGTTGTTGCTTGTGGAACAACAACGCACTTTCTCTTGCTGAGGTATTTTTGTAGGATTATTGCGTATAACCGTAGTTACAACCTTTATAAAAGTAATTAATACGATCCTGTTATAAATTAACTTGGCTGATAGAAATACGAGTACTAAATTGAAATTTTGATGTGCCAAAAAATAATAAAATAATAAATTTGTTACTGCCACAACAGTATTCGAAGATGTGTTAATCGTCCATTTATTATCACTGGGAATTTTTGTCACTGCCGATCACCACAGCCTCTAACGAATAATTGTTTTCTGTTCTGAAAAGATTGACCCTTCGGTCATCAATTTACGATGATTGTCTCGCTCCGTTGATGATTTGTTCACGGAGCGCAAAGAGGTTAAAAAAATATATTGATGGTCTTGTTAATGATTGCTAAAATGAAGTCAAGACGTTACCCTTTGATACATTATTGATTTCCATCCGGTGTATATCACAGTTTTAAAAAAGTTAACAATTAACATGTCTTTATTTTGTGTCTGATATGAGCGTTACTTATTTTTATCTAAGCCATATTAACAGCGTACAGATACATGTGAATTACGTACAAGGATTCAGCTAGAATTTCTGTTTGAAGACGAGGGGTGCAAGGTGGAAATTGGTGGGAGGCGTAAGTGGAGTTTTGCACGGTTTCCATCAATTTTGACTATTTTTTTTTAAGTAGGGGTGCGTTTGAGGGTTTAGGGGTGCATCTCCTACATGGAAGGGGTCTGGCGAAATCACTGATTACGTATATACAAAATATGAAGTAAGGATTATCCTTGAAAGTAGATGGGATGCGTATATGATATAAGGTCTTTTTTCTAAATGATCTTCACCCCCTGAGCAAAAACTGAAATTACGACACTGCCTGCATATACTACACAAACGAATAACTCTTTCTATTCTATTTTATTCACCCCATTTTTCACGAAAAGAAAATGACCAAAAATACGAAATACATGCTAATGATCATTTCCCTAGTTCAAACAAATTACGCTTGAATGTCACGGTAGATTGAGGCACGCAGCAGAAAAATAGAGCGCGCTCTGTTTCTGACGGTGAATATCCCCGAATCGGCTGGTTTTACAAATTAAACGAATCTCATGAAAATTTTAAAGCGGAATCTTCTGATACAGTGGTTTCCAACTTCAGAAGCTCGAGGGCTACAACTAGAGGTGTACAACGAGCAGATTTCTAGGGTTTGAAATACAAAGCCACAAGTAGTCACGCTCGAAATGTGGGCGAATAGCCAAAAATCCACTTCGAGAAACTTCGAGCGTGAATGAGTTTCGAACGCTTGAACTGCTCGAACGGAGATCCAGCCCGAATTACGTCATTGAATTACAGGGTTACGCGACTTTCATTGTTGCCAACAGACAAAATAATAATAGTAGGTTATCTAGCAAGATCTTTATAGTCTTGCATCTTTGGTCTGAAAAGCAGGTACGCTAACATTTTGATCCGGAGCTTTCAAGGAATGCTCAGTACAATTCCGAGGCCTAAAATGTTGTAATTACAAATCCAAAATGGTGGCAGTTGTTTCAATTCATAAAAATTTCGTAAAATTTCGTGTATAGGCTTTTGAAAGAGCGATGAGTTCTTCGCAAGGCCAAAAATATTGAATTCAAAAATCTAAAATGGAGGCAGCGCGAGACATCATAATTTTTTCGTGAAAATTCATACGTGGGGGTTGAAGAGTTTCTGAGTTCATTTTCGAGATCAGAAATGTTGAATAAAAAACCCAAGTGGCGGCAGTGCGAAATAGCGTAATTCTTAAATATCATCCGATTTTCGTGTAATTTGATATTAGGGGGTTTGAGGAGACGTTATTCAATTCCGAGGTCAGAAATGTTGTAGTTATAAATTCAAGATTGCGGCAGCGCGAAATGTGATAATTGTTTCATTTGATCAGATTTTCTTGAAATTTCAAATGTAATAATTTGAAGAGGTGGTGAGTTCCTTTGCAATGAATAATTCAAAAATACATGATCGCGGAGCGCAAGACATCATATATGTCTGGATTTGAAGGGGTTCGGATTTCATTCCCGTAATAAGAAATGATGAGTTCAAAAGAGGTTTGGATTTCATTTCCGAGATCAAAAATGATTAATTCAAAAATCGAAGACGGCGGCAGTGCGAAAAGCCTTAAGTATCTTCAGCTTTTCGTGAAATTTCACATGTGGGGGTTTGAAGCGACGCTAAGTTCAATTCTGAGACCAAAACTGTTGTAATTATAAATTAAAGATGACGGTAGCCCAAAATGTTATAATTGCCAAAAGCCATCATATTTGGGAATTTGAATTGGCGCTAAGTTCCTCACCGAGGCCAAGATAGCGGCAGCGCAAACTATCATCATTATTAAAATAATAAGATTTGAGTGAAATTTCATATTTACATTGTGAAGAGGCGCTGATTTCAACTCGGAGGCCAAAAATGTTAGAATTATAAAGATCAAAGATGGCGGTAGCGTACAATATTATAATTGCTAAAAATCATCAGATGTGTGTAAAACTTCGTACATGGAGCTTTGAAGAGATGCTAAGTTCAATTCCAAGGCCAAAAATGTTGTAATTATAAATCCAAGATGGCAGCAGCGCGTACTTTTATAGGTGTTAAAAATCATTAGATTTTTCTTGATATTCGATATGTGTTGGTTTAATGTAAGGTTCGTGAGCTGAATACAATTTGACTGCTCTCTCAACATGATCAATCTTAAGCTTTGTTCGCGTGGGATGGTTGGAGTTGTACTATCTGCACTGGAAGGGTAAGTTAGTTTAGAACAGTGTGAAAGAAAGTGACGTCACAGTATCTATTCGAACAATCTTCTGCAGTTTTCGCCCGAACGGGGATTAGTTTATTTCCTCCTGCTAGCAAATCACGCCATCTGTAAACCCTTTTCTTCCATCAGTTCTCACATACGCTGAGAACGTAGCAGGACTGTCAATTGTCTGCAGCTAGTTACACTCGTTTCTGTTTTCACTCGAGCTGCCCATCCGAACAGCAGAGGTGCAACTTGCAGCACCCACTCCAACGCAAGAGTGTGAATGAGTTTAAGTGGTGCAGCATGCTCGAGCAAACCTTTAATGTTTTCTGTTAACATCTAAAATTAGTAACTTGCAGAATGTTTTTTTTTAATCATTCCTATGAAGGCTTGAGATTGTCTCTTGACAAAGATATCCCAAGTAATACTAATTTCCTTGCCATAGAAGGATTACTGACCTAAATCAGTTCGAGTTCCTTATTTCGCATCTAATGTTTCACGCCTGTGATGGTGACTACAGACCAGGGTTTCCGACAGGATTTTCAGTTTGGGGGGTATAAAATTAAAATTGGGATTGAGTAAGCGAAGTTTTGTATGATTTCTATCGATTTTTCACAGCAAAAATTTTTAAGTTGAGAGGGTTTTGTCGAGACTTTGGAGGATAAACACTCCTCACGGGGGTGGGTCTGGTGGAACCGACTTTGGCCTCGGAATCGATTCCCAACTTGTCTCGAAACAAAGGAAAGCATTTCACGGCATTTACTTACGCTTTCCAAATCTTGGTTGATATTTTCAAGGGATTTAAATGAGGATTGCAGCTCTTATTGCAGTATGTTTAGTTCCTTAACTGCAAGTTTTTCGGCTATATAATCATCTTTCACATTAAATTTTCTATGCTCACTAAAGAAACAACAAAGTAAAGTGTATAACGCATTCCCCCTTCTAAAAAAAGACATTTTCTTCCTTGTCTTACGGTGATACTGCCAGGATGTAGACACCAATTTTAGACCATCAAAACATCCTCGAATGAAATCCAGAAATTCCAACGAACCGAATTGGATTCTATTGTCCATCTAGTGATTGAGAAATGCCACAAATTTAGCCGAACAGTGTTTTCACTATAAGATAATTGTGTTTCCAAAAAGCGGTGAATTTTGTGAGCTTAGCATGGAGAATTGCATTAAATTGCTTAATTAAACGCTGCAGTACTAGAAAACGATGAGCTTAAGGACCATTCTTCAGAGTTCATTCGCACTCTAGATCAAAAACCTTTATAAAAAGAACTCAAATATAATTCTTCTCTAAATTTTAAACCAATAAATAATTCTTGACGATGGTCGCCTGTACCCTGCAAAGAAACGAGGGAAGGAGAACATCATATCTTCAAAGATATAAACCTGCTCTTTCCGAAAATACATGTTCCTAAATTGTGCAGAGAGTGTGAAGTGGTTTACGTAATTACCAGAATAAAGAATTACCAGAAATTTTCTAAAATAAAGCGTAGGTGGGCATGAGCTTTGAGACGACGTTCTGTATGAACAAGGATGGCATACGTAATTTCTATCATCCAATCGACCAATGACACTGATAACAATAAACCAAAATTTCGTTGAACAGATGACAATCTTACTCCTGTTTGTTATGTACTTTAAAAAAGAGTGTATTGCAAATGGAATCTGCTTGAGATATCGACTTACCACAAACCTCGTATATGGAATATGGTGTGCATACGACTATGAAGTTGCAACAAGTTGGCAAAATGAAGGTTATTCTCCCCACCTGTACCCTTTTCGTTACGTCCCTGTGTAGGGATGCCAATTACTGGAGTTAGGAGTGCCAATAACTGGCCATGAAGAGTACCAACTACTGATTAGAAGGTGCCAGCTATAGATCATTTTGCTGTTTTGTAGAAAAACAAAATATATGTTGCGCATTAATATTGTTTTAGTGTAAAATTAATTTCGGAAAAGATCTAAGAATTTACTCTTAACTATGAACAGGAAAATAAAGCAGCAACAGGGCTGCACTTCAATTCTCGAAACGACAGTTGTCTAAAATATCAATGATTGGTAATATATTTACACTCCATGAATTTTACAATAACATGAAGACATTGTCGTAAAGTGGGTGCACGCTAGGTGGCAGTGCTGTAGATTCTGTCAATAATGTGCGGTACAGAGAACATGAAACTATGTTTAATTAATTTTTCACAAGTTACAACTCACTTAATGTTTGCTTATAAGATGGTGTTACTACTAAACTATATTGCTTGAATTTGGCAACTAGGTTGACATTATATTTCAAATTCTCACTACCTTTATACCTTGCAATGGGGTATAACAACGAGAAGGTGGTTTTTTTCGACACTTTTAGTTCATTTGTAATACACTTATTTTTGAGGAGGGATTAGTTATATTAAAACGAAACCTGTCTTTATTAGATGTAAATTAGAATTCATGGGAAAAACAAGTTACTAAATTAAAAAGTTCGTACATAGTGTTGAGAAAATTTTTTTTTCGGATCACTGTGAAACCTGTGATTTTTAATAGTGATCCGTGATTTCCGCTATTCTGGGATATCACATGTCTACAGTTTTTATCCGTGTGTGCTTCTTCGATGTGATTGCAATTTGCTTTGAGCTCTTCCGTAATTTCACAGCTCGGTAGGAGTTATCCGTGTCTGTTTCTTCGCCATTTATCTGTAATCAGAAATACAGAAGCAGAAATATTAAGATAACATGGCCCCTCCAAGAATGCCAAGTGAGTGAGACGCCATCCGCTGGCTACTGCGACTCTCCTACATGCAGTCATGCAACTACAGGCTATGGCGCGGGTGTGGATGCTACGGTTTCTATCTTGACGAAGACATTTACCGCGTATCGGTTCGTGTATAAGAGAAGAAAGAGGGTGAAACAAGAAGACAGGTTAGCGCGAGAAGAGTTTCCTTGAAAGAAAGGGAAAACCAGAATATACGTTGCTGTATATTCCGTTAAAAAAACCTAAATCGGTTCTAACTACTCATTTATTTACCTGGTAAACCACGCATGCGCGAAGGGTGGGAAAACCCAGGTAAAGTCTGTAATGAACTTATCTGTTATGCATCCATTTGAGCAAGTGTTGTTATTACATGCAAGTCGACCGCTCACACACGCATACAGCGCATAGCGCGCGTGCGCGAGTCTGGAGAAGCTGCTCAGTACCATTGAATTATTGGAACGATTCCTGCTAAGAACAATTAATTACACAGAAGAAGGTCCTGTTGGAGTGGCTGAAAAAGAACTGTGAAGGCTGAATTAGTAATACTGGGAATATGATGTTATTGTACATTTGAAGGGTACTCAGCTATTGACTGTAGTCTCCATGGTGCGTCAGAGATTTTTACACTCACACGCACTTAGTTACACACACACATATATATCTCAGAAATCTCTTAGCCTACCCACCATCACATGTTAACTCCTGTTGCACCACGTCCTCTTCCCACATAGGGGGTGTAGCCCTTTGGGGATACTAGCCTTTCAGGCTAGTAAAAAAAATTGTTGATTATCTTGTGAGATAAAATAATTAATTACATCACTGAATTTTTGATGAGGAAATAGTTGTATTAAACGAAACCTCTTTTCTTTTTATTAAACATAATTTATTGATTAATTGCAACTTATCCCTAGGGTTACTAAATGAGTAGTAAAAAATTAATTTAAAAACTTTTTGGGCATACATTTCTTAAACAATTCGTACTAAAAAGTAGAAAATAATTTTGTTTAAGCATGACTAAAACCAAAAGCATAGGATGCGCTCTCATATACAATCAGTCACTTTACAAATTCTTCAATTAACGCACACCATGTTTTTCTTTTAGTCATGCATAAACAAAATTATTTTTTTAACTTTTTATTACGAATTGTTTAAGAAAAGTATGTATTTAACATGTTTCTTTTTTTTACAATTTATTCGACCAAGAGGCATCTCTGGCTTTGATCGGGATAGGGTAAGGGTAATGGCGCAGGTAATAGTAAGGACCTTACTTAAGGTACTGTCTCGACACTCGCCTGATCCAACTGGAAGACCTGTCAAGATGTTTGCGGTCTCGAGGTCCGAACACACATGCCTACCCACTGTCGATCCGAAGTTCGCGACGTTACTGCCTGGACTACGAAGAATGGGTATAACTACTGGCCCATTAAAGGTTGATTCTATTATTAATATTAGTACAATGTATTAATTTTCGAATCGGAACAGTGCATTACAAGCTGCTGTAGCCACAATTCTATTTTCAGGGTTTTATTTGTGTGGGGGAAGGCGAGGTAATTGACCCAAAGTACCCTAGACAAAGTGAACTGATAATGATTTACTATTGCCTTCGTTTCGATCAGAAAACATGAGGTCCCAAAGACTTCAGTAAAAGTGGGTTCCGGAGGGTTCGAATCCGGAACCCCTTTATTAGTAAGCAGCGAGCGTGAGTGAAGCCACATGTGTGTATAAATTATGCAACAATATTTTGTTATATTGTTTTAGTGGGGGGATAAAGAAATTAGTGATGTACAGGCCAGGAAAAAACCGAAATTTTAAAAAGCTTTGCTGTAAAATAAATGTAGAACAAACCTAGCATCTTTCGCCCAGGCTGAGAAAAGTTTAATAATGCAAGTAAATGTTGTCCTCAATAGAGATGTTATTACTCTAAATGTATATCTGAAACAAGAGCAAATATTTTGACTATTTCATCACTCATCAAACGCATCTACTCGCCTGGATTTGTAAGAACAGACAGAGAAGGACGGCATTGTCGAGGTTTCCAGAAGTTACCCTGTTCCGAAGATAGCCTAAGTCAACTCAGTTGGTAACCTCTAGGGATAAGTTTATTTTCATAG
>JAGDQP010006936.1:29944-69744 GCA_022664845.1 Lepisma saccharinum | reverse complement strand
CGTACGCATCTTCATCACTTACTATAGTTTATCATAGTAAGTGATGAGGATACGTACGCACAGACTGCTCGAGTGTGAATTTTTAGTATACTAAAATACTGTTAAGTGAGTATTCAAAAGTTTAAAAAATGGGCAAAAATTAAGAGGAATGCCACGCTACACGCACTAACGAATGTATGACAAATATCTAACTAGACATGTCTTATACATGTGGCATACGTATAAGGGTAGGGCATATAAACCTGGAGTATACGTCTAATATATGTTTTCTAGCTTAATTTTATATATATATATTAGATGTATTGAACGTCTAAATCAATTAAGGAATGTCTACCAAATGTATAACAAATATCTAGGTAGACATGTATTATACATGTGGCATACGTATAAGGGTAGGACATAAACGTGAAATATACGTCTAGTATATGTATTCTAGCTTAATTTTTCATATCTATTAGATGTATTGAACGTCTAAATCATACCTCTATTATATGTATATTATACGTGTTTGTGTTATGTGGGTTTGACTGGTTGCAGAACACTTTAGGGTTTGGGTACAAAACATTAGCTTGAGAAAAGTATCGAAACACCGAAGTAGCTAGGAAAAAATAATAAAAAAAACTTTTAAAGGCATACTTTTCGTTAAAAATAAATCGTACTAAAAAGGTAAGCAATTATTTTGTTTATGCATAACTAAAATGGAAAGCATGGAGCGCGCCAATTCAAGAATTTATAAAGTGACTTTACGATAAAGAGCATCCGATGCTTTTCTTTTAGACATGCAAAAACAAATTTATCTTTTACTTTTTGGAACGAACTGTTAAGAACAATATGTCCTTAAAAGTTTTTTTTTTTTAGTTATTTCGGTGTTCGGATATTTTTTGGAAGCTGTTTTGTGGTTCAAATCCTAGTGTTCTGCAACCAGTCACGCCAAAACGTTACAAGATAGTATTTATTTTAGAATAAAAAGTCCATATTAAAAAAAATATATATATATTCTTTTAAAATCCCGACTTACGTCGCTGTGCACGTTTTCATCATTGTATAACGTCGGGAAATGAGTTAAATTAACGTTGAAAGATTTAAGGACACCACGAACCATTATGAACCGAAGAAAAGAATGTTTAAAAAAATGTTCAAAAGACCTTGTGGGATCTCTAAGAGCAGTATTCGATTTTCCAGGGGATAACCGAGAATTTTCCCTGGTGAGTGAGGATTTCATCCCTGATTGTTGATTCCGAATGTCATCTCAACCACGGATAAAATCTTTGTATTGCTACCCAAACAACTAGTATGTTGAAACTCACCATCAACCACTAGCCTTAGTATCCCCCTTCGTAATTTGTAACAAATCGAAAACTGTCTAATGACACACACTAGTGTTTTAAAGGCCAGGAAAACACGAAAAAAAAAATAAAGGAAAAATTGGTTTTCTTCCGCGAGGCAAAACAACCGTGGTTTTATTGACGAAATAGGTTTCATTTTTTTTTTCATCACGAATATTCCCTAGTTAGCAGATATTTTATAGTTTTAACAAACTTTAATTAATAATTTAGCGAATGTAATGCATCTCAAGATTCTTATAACTTTTTAACGATTCGTAAATTCTCAACAAAGATTTCAGGGACTAAACCCTTGCCTCTCTGCTTTGGATTCTGACCACATGAGGTAGTGTAAACATAGGTGAGTATATAACAAAGATCCGGTTGGCATTTCATTGCACAATAATAATAAAGTGATAGTAATTTATTTACAACCGAGAAGACGTAGGAATGTAATTTATTTTCTGTAATACTGAAGCAAAGAATAGGATGACTGAATGGTGCAAATAAAATGTAGTTTCACAGACACATTTATTCCTTGATCATAAAACTCTGACTTCAGATTTACTCATCGTAATACGTTCTGATTTTAAATGGTATGAATAATATTCACAGTAACGTAAAACAAGTTCCTTAATCACGACTCGCGTTGCGTTTAACACCCAGTTACTTTAAACCAATTTAAGGTGATATTCTCGTTTGTTTTCTCGATACGAAAGAACTCCAAAATTATTCTAAAGCATTGTACTTAAATACGAAAATTAATTTCTTGAACTCTAAAATAATAACTTAAAAAATAAGTTATTAGTAATTTTCATATACTACCCTTACTTCGCCTTGAAGCTGTTCAGATTTCGAACGGGTTTTTCTTAATTAAATGGCAGTATTCACTTTCACAAAACACGTCTGTTATTGGTTTTTCGTAAAATATAGATTTCAAAACTTTACAATTAGCGAAGTTATTAAGATGGAGCAAGAAACATAAGTTTTCCGCTGCATTAGATTGTCCCATGGCAATGTAATATATGGCATTGGCTGCAAGCTTGAAGCAATTCAATACATCTTTATGGAGCACGGTTTTGTTCCTGGGTGTCCCAATATAAATTTTAGATTTCCAGCCTTGTAGGCCAAATAAGCAGATAGTCAACCTGGTTCTTTTGCGCTTATGTAAGATGTGAAATTTCTCATCGTTATATCGTAGTCAAATCATATTTAATCATTTTAAATCTACACTTATGTTTCAAGTGAATATTACCAAAGCATTGCTCTGATCCCCCTTCTCCCATTATGAGATAAAATAAATAAAGGTTGAAGCTTGAACTATCTCTTACAGCCTTAGACTTACATTGTTTCACGATGTCGAGGAGCTAACTGTTTTTATTGTTTACATAACTCAGAGTTAACAAAGAAGAATTTATTTCTTCTGGACAATTCGGCTTATATTTTACGTTTTAAGTACTGTGAGAGCAGTATGAAGTAAAAGTTATGACCAGTTGTGCGCTATTATACTGCATGCGGTAATAGCAGAAGACAGAAAGCCAGCATACATATTACGTTTTCCCGCCCGTTCTCCCATTGGCTTAACGTTATGAGGCTACCTGTTGTAGACTCCTCATGGGGAGTGTAGACAGTATAGATGCAAGCATCTACTCTATGTGACATTTTTACTCACCAACCTCAGACATATGAAATTATTACGCATATAAAATACGAAACACTTACATTTTATTTTCGAAGTAGCGGCCGTAACAGTTAGAGGAATGGGCGAAAGCATAGGAGGATTAAAGAAAAAAAATATGTTTATTGTACTTTACTTTGCAACAGTTATATATGAGTTGTTTTTTAATTCCCTAAAATAAAACAGAATTATTCACCAATCACTACGACTTGAAAATATCAGTTAATGTTGCGCAGTCTTTACTAACCACAAACATGTTCTGGATGGGACGAGAAAAAATGTATTTCTGAATTACTCCCCAATAGCTATGTTAATTCATGCTCCTTGAAATCAAATAGAACTATTTAACAAACACCAAGGTTTGAAAATATCACTTATTATCCAGTCTTCATGAACCACAGAAGTGTTCTAGTTTATTTAACAAGCTTCTTAATTTTTTTATCTTTCACAGTCAATGTCACATCCACACGTGGAAATCTTCACGACTGGTTGAAGGGAGACGTGGGAGAAAGAAAATAAACAATAGGCCTCAGCCTCTCCCTGGACGGCAAGTGTACTACAGGCAAAGCATATTGATTTAGAAAGAAAATGGTCGTAAATTATCAGCTAGGATTTTTATGTGCTAGGACTGTACCTATATTGCGAAAAAGGTACAGTACATAACTAACTAACTAACGTAACAGAATGGCTTACGGAACTCGCAAGTTCATCGCCGTAGAAACAAACGTTCGCCATTGGATTCTATCCTGGGCAGTATCAAGCCAGTTTTCATCACGAACACCTACTTCTCAAAGATCTCCTCTAATATTCTCCTCCCAACGACGTCTCGGTCTACCCAATGGCCTCCTTCCATCCGGCCTTCCAACCAGGATAGAATATAATCTTCGTTTATCCCCCATCCGAGCTACATGACCTACCCACCTTAGTCGTCGCGATTTCATTATTTTTACAACATCTGGTGAATCGTACAGTCCGTGGAGTTCTTCATCATGCAGACTCCTCCACACTCCAGTCATCTCTTCGCGTTTCGGCTCGTATATCTTCCTCAAAACCTTATTTTCAAATATACGTAATTTATGTTCAACTGCTAGGATCGTACTCCAACTTTCGCAACCGTAAAGTATTACCGGCAGAATAACCGTTCTGTATACTTTCAATTTCCTCAATATTAATCGCGATGTTAGAAATTTTTGGACAGAATAGAAACATGCATTCCCCGATACTAAGAGGCTCTTTATTTCTTCCGTTACCTCAGCTTTGCTTGTTACGTATGATCCCAAGAATTTAAATTTGTTTACTTTCTCTATGAACTCATCCCTAATTCTTATGTTTTTATTTCCTTTATTTCCTGTGTTTCGGCTTGTTATCATGTATTTTGTTTTATCTATGTTTATATGTAGACCTTTCTCATCGCACGCTTCTACTAAGACATCGGTGTTGCTTTGTAGTGCATCTATATCGTCTCCTATTATATCTACATCATCCGCGTATACAAACAGTTGATTCAAATCATTCAATGATAGTCCCCCTTTGTCCCCTTTAATTTTTAAAATCGCATATTCTAACGCAAAGTTAAACAGTAGTGGCGACAAGGCATCGCCTTGTTTCAATCCGTTGCGAATCTTGAAACTATCTGACATATTATTACCTATCTGTACTCTGCTTATGGGGTCGCTGAGACACATCTTCACTAGTTGAACCAATTTTTTTCGGAATTCCAAATCGTATCAGGATACTGTATAATTTTTCCCTTTTGATAGAATCATATGCTTTCTTAAAATCAATGAATAGCTGACAAATCGTCCCATTTCTTCTCAAAATTTGTTTCAAGGCGAAAATCTGGTTCAACGTGGATCTATGTCTTCTAAATCCACATTGGTGTCTCCAATTATTTCAACTATGTATACACTCAGGCGTGTTAACAGAATATTACTTAATATCTTGTAACAGGTTCGAAGTAACGAGATTCCACGGTTATTATTACAGTCCGATTTATCACCTTTTTCTTTAAATCGGAACTATTATTGAGGTTTTCCATTCCTTTGGGAGCTCCTCCTGTCTCCATATAGCACTTATCAATTTATGTAGTTCCTTGATTAGCGCCGTTCCTCATGCTTTAATTAATTCGGCTGGAATATTGTCTATTCCTGGTGATTTGAATTATTTTCAATTTCTTTACCGACATTTCGATCTCGATCTCGTTAGGTTCGGGAATCCACGGTTCTGCGGTATGGATTTCAAAGTCCACTGTTTGTTCCCCGCTGTGTACAAGTTTGTCGAAATAATTTTTCCACACATCAACAATTTTAGTCGGATCCGTCTGAAGATCTCCACGTTTATTTCTAATCCTTCCTAACCTCGGCTTTTTCTTAACCCCTTCGTATAGATCTCGCATGTTATTTGTCTTCCCGTTTATCTCTATCTCCTGAATCTTCTGCGTCAGATATTCTCGCTTTTTGTTTCTGAACCCGAGTGTGGCGTTTCGCTTCGCGTTACTCTAGTGGTTGGAATTTACTTAGCTTTTATTACCTAGCCATCGTTGCGCTGCTTGTTTTCGTTCCTCATGAAGCTTAAGGCATTCTTCATCCAACCAAGGTTTGTTTTTCTGTTGTTTCTTCTCACCTACACGTTCCTTCGCTGCCCCCTTAATTGTTTCACGATTACTTAGCTCAATTTCGTTATTAATATCATCATTATTATTACTCGAGTCGGCTAGGATTTTGAACCTATTTGAGAGTTCGAATTGGTAATCTGCTTTTATGCTCGGGTTATTTAATCGTTCAACTTCGAATTTCAGTTGTTTTGACCCTTTGCTTTCTCTGTTGGCGATGCATAACTTTTCCCCTAAATTTGTGATCACTAATTGATGGTCGGTGTCACCTTCCGCTCCTCTGTAAGTCCTAACATCCATTATGTTGGTGTGTCTTCGTCTGTCTACTAATACATGATCGATCTGGTTGAGAGTTTTGCCGTCCGGAGATACCCATGTGTATTTGTGTATGTCTTTGTGTTCAAAGTACTTGCTCTTTACCAGTTGTTTTTTTGAAATCGCGAAAGCTATCAGTCTTTCTCCATTGTTGTTGGTCTTTTCGTGAAGGTTCTATTTACCTACAGTAGGTCTATATTTTTCTTACCTCCCAACCTTTGCCATGAAATCACCCAACACAATTTTCGAATTATACTTCGGCATTCGGTCAAACAGCCTTTCTAGATCATCATAGAATATATCTTTGACGTTATCAGTAGCCACTTCGGTCGGAGCATAGACAATTATTAAAACCGTGTTGCCCGATCGAGTATGTATCGTAACATACGATAGTCTATATTCTGAACCGCCTGAAGGATACTTTTCTTAATGAGGAATCCTGTTCCGAAATCGTGAGACTGTGTTCCCCCGTAGTAGAAAGTGTATTCGGTCGGTCTCGCGTACCGCCACCTGAAGAGCACCCGTTTGGTATAATATTCATACGTTCCACGTTCCTGTTCTGAGGTCTTTCTTAATCCTGTTCTTGGAGCCCCGGAGATCAGAATGAGAGACTAGTTTACCTCCAGAGTATTTACCCCAGGGGAATCCATGAGCCATCTGTTACTATTTCTTGACATGTTTTAGCGGTGTAGAGTTGTCAGCTCTACAACCTCACAGTAAAGATAGACATTCGAAATGTCACCCTCTGTCCATCTCTGAGCCTTGCCGATGTCATTCATTTTCAGCCTCAGAGTGGTGTAATGGTGATGCTGCTTCCTCTCACCACGATATGTTTGTTCGGGGTTATCTTCCCCTAGCCTTTGTAGATCCCTCTACTAACTGCAAGGCAGCAGTACTGGTTTTGGTCCACCCCGGAATATTGCCGGTACCCACCATATGTGGTCGACATTCCCCTATCCGCCTCCTGGGGAGGCGCCTGGTGGGAGACCAGTAACTCCAACCCGGCTACATAAATATGTAACAAAATTAATTAAATGTGTGGAATAGTATGTAATATCAAATAAACCAATACTTATTGTAGGAATAAACGTTTACCTCTGTTTATCTTTTCATACACACAATGCTGATCTAATAAATTATGGTATTCATAATTCAGCTCACTAAGGCATTGATGCACAGTATTTTGCCATATGTTTATGTAGTTTACGTAGAATATTGCACATTTATTTCAGCCATAATCATTTACCTTCGTTTATCTATTTTCATTCATACTGTACAACAACGATTTAATAAATAATTAACAACTTGATATGCCATGGCTTCGTAGCTTAAACCACAATAAGTTAGGTTGTGTTTCGTTAGGTTATATTTCGTTGCTCAAGCTGGATGTTTAGTTTGCTTGCAGGATTTGTGCAGACGATATTTAAATGGCTGGCAGGATCAAATGAGGAACGAGATAGCTGACTCGTTACAGGTTGCTGTTGTTTATGTAATTTAGCGTGTCCGATGAAGCCAAGAAATTAGTTGATGAAACGCTTACTCGCTTTTAGTTTTTTAATTAAAATGTACTGATTCGCTCCACTTATTTTTTCTATCCTAAGTTTATAACAGCATTGCTTTGACATGGAAAATATCATATTTGTTTTGTTATGAGATCGCAGACCCCCACAAGCTCGATAGTTTACAATAAATACTGTGTTATCATAATCAGAATAAAGATCAGTGTCGGTGATCTGATGGATATCGCGTCTTCCTCTCGTGCGTAAGATCGCGAATTGAGTGCTGATCCCTTTTTTTTTAGAAAAAAAAAAGAAAACTGTGTTAATGACTAGGAGCCTGAAAAACACAATTGTCTATTTTTCTTAATTTTATTTTAAATCATGTTTCAAATAATAAAGTTTTTAAATAATAAATATTTCAAATAATATTTCTGCTTCTATTTGTGAGTTTCTTCTACCACGATAAATTAAAATTGGATTTAATCTATATGTCCTGCAATTAACATTACGCACTTTGAATTGACAATGAATTTTATTTTATTTACGGCCTTTAGGCATCTACGGCTCAAGCCGGGATAGGATTAAGGAAGGTGTCGGCCAGAGCCTGTCTTGAAGGTACACTTCTGACATTTGCCTGGTGTGACTGAGGAAAACCCTCAGTCAGGATGGTCCGGCGCTGGGATCGAACCCACGACCTCCCGAATGCTACGCCAACGCTCTACCACAGAGAATTGACAAGGAAGAATGAGCGAGGTTATCTTAATATCTTAATATTGATTTTTGTTGTTTATGCATAATACAAATAAACAAACATCGCCCGGGAGAGGTGGAGTAAAAGGATCCTGGAAGGATTTGTTTCAAATTATTTTAAGGCCTTTGTTCATATGGGGACCAAGCCGGGATAGGGCTGGGAGAGTGTGTTGGAAAATAGACGGCCAGAGCCTATTTATAGGTACCATCACAGCGTTTGCCTGGTATGGGTGAGGATAAAACCTTGGAAAACCTCAGTTAGAAGAGCTGATCGCTGGAATCGATCCCAGGACTTTCCGATTTCTAACCAACGCTCTAGATGTTTTTTGAAACATTGTTTACCCTAAGTGGGCTTTACTTGTGCCATTTGATATACCTTTTGAACATGTATCGACTGATATTCTTAGAATTCTGTTAAAATCACACACAAACATTCATGCTCGAGGCCTACCACTAACTAGGAACACTCACGAGATAATAATCTGGCACAAGCGCAGTTTTGCGCGAAATCGATGGCCCACTAACCGGCAAGGCATCATACAAATGTTTACGCCCCGCACTCAAAAGTTGAGTATGAAAATACTAACAAAGTTGGAAGTCATCGTGCTTGCGTCAAATCAGCATTTGCCGCGTACTAACTTGGTGCAGCGGTAAGACGTTGGTTTACTACATAAGAAACCCAGATTCGAATTCCGGCAGGGGCAAAATTGTTCTTTTTCTTTCAAACTTTATTTTTATGTGTTCCCATTTATTACTCATAATAGCTTTGACATACAAATAAAGAATTAATCGATAGAATTTCGATAGAATTGATTGCAATCTTCTTTATAAATTAACTCACCGATTCAATATCCATGGTAACTTCCTTTCATTATTGCGAGACTATCTCACTGGCCGCGAACAACGTGTTGTTCTTTCTGGATCATCTTCTAATCTTGTTCCCGTTCTCTCTGGTGTACCTCACGGTAGTGTTTTGGTCCCTCTCCTTTTCCTTCTATATATGGACGATCTCCCATCTTATCTCTCGTCATCTAAAACCAAAATTCTTCTTTTTGCTGACGACTGTAAATTATTTCGAGAAATCAGATCATTACAGGATGTTGCTGATCTCCAAAATTCCATCTCTGACTTCTTAGACTGGTGTAATGCGTGGAACTTGAAAATAAATCCTCAAAATCTTCTTTTCTTACTATTTCTTTAAAGAGGAATTGTGTTCAAAGAGTATTGTGTTTCCAATATTTCGTTACTTTTCGGAAAAAAATATGCATTGAAAAAAATTTTTTTTTGTTTGCACGTGGAGCATTTATAACCTACATACGGGCGACGACTGGAATACTTATCGCTGTTATTTTCGTTAGAAGCTTTAAAGTGTCATGAATTTTTCGCAGGAATACGATTATATGGAAAAAAAATCAATTTGTTAGTGGACACAGAATAAATCGAGAACAGAGATAATCATAGTAGAAACATCATGAGTGCCTGCGAATGTCACGTGAAAATATGGGTTCACTAACAGATTAATTTAAGAGGCCCAAGCGTGAGTATTTGCTTAAACCACGATTCGTGAGTCTGGGTCCAGTATACAGACCCCACAATCAGACGTGATTTGCAGATAAAACTGCTTTGGGAACAAACAAAGTTTGAGTTTGACGTAACATCCACATTATGTTATTGTTGATACATAGGCGCATCCGAACGTTTGCTTGTTTTGTTAATATTCTAGTGATGCGAATTTTAATATTATTTGAATATACGTATATAATGTAAATTATTGCACGCGATATAAGAAATATTTGATCTGCAGGTGTATTAAATGCGTTAAAGATAATTAGATTTCAGGCGTGACGATGTTAGAGGCAATTTTAGTTTTGTTTTTTCTTTGCGAATATAAGACGATTTTAATGAAGGATTAATGCAATATTTTACGACGACTTTATCACAAAAGCAGTTTTGTTTGTTCCCAAAGCAGTTTTATCTGCAAATCACGTCTGATTGTGGGGGTCTGTATGCTGGACCCAGACTCACGAATCGTGGTTTAAGCAAATACTCACGCTTGGGCCTCTTAAATTAATCTGTTAGTCAACCGAAATTTTCACATGGCATTCGCAGGCACTCATGATGTTTCTACTATGATTATCTTTGTTCTTTATTTATTCTGTGTCCACTAACAAATTGATTTTTTTCCATATAATCGTATTCCTGCGAAAAATTCCATGACACTTTAAAGCTTCTAACGAAAATAACGGCGATAAGTATTCCAGTCGTCGCCCGTATGTAGGTTATAAATGCTCCACGTGCAAACAAAAATAATTTCTTTCAATGCATATTCTTTTCCGCAAAGTAACCAAATATTGGAAACACAATAATTGTGGTTTGAGCTTGACTGAAATCACAGCGGAAGCTGAAACTTGTTTATCGACTACAGCTTCAGCTGTCCTATACGCCACGCTTTGCGATGTTCAAATAGAGGCTTCTAGTGGTGGCAGCGTCTCCCACATCGTGATTTGGAAATCTAAGGGATCTCAGGAAGGCCAGAACGTCTCTGAGAATTGCTAATTCCCGGGTTCAACCTGAAATAAATCACGAGCGGACTGCGTGCATAACTCTATTGCTTCAAAGTTCGTGTTTCTGTATTGAATAAAATATTTAAACACTATACTATGCTCAAGCATTAATTACACTCTAAAATATACGTAATAGAAAGAATGACTAAAACTCAAATTTGTCCCCGCGTTTGCAATTAATTAAAATTTTGTCAGTTACTTAAATTTCAAAGTTCCTTAGTCAAAGCTACACTGCCAAACATGCCTGTAGCGGCTAAAACACTGAAATATCTTACTGCTTGGCGTTTTCGATTCCAGTATAAGCTAGCCGAAATTAGCTCCTTTAACTATGTTACTTCGACTGGGAAAAATGTTTCCTAAATGAAGGTTCGAATACGAGGTAACTGTCACGTGCCTAATTGCTATTCTTGCCAAGATTAAAAGGACCTAAAAGTTGGCAACGACAGGGTGCTACATTAATGCGAATCTCATTGTAAGTAAACAAAATATTTTTTAAACAAGCATTTTGTATTTGTTTATGTTCATAAGGCTGTTAATGTATCTGCATTTGTTCATGCTAACGTATTTTAGTTATATCTGGTGTAGTAAAATGTACTCCAATATTTTGCCAAAAGATGGCGTCAGTAATCTGTATCTCGCGTTGTATAAGTCCGATCGGGTTCAACGAGATGGCGTTCAAACGATGAGATTGCGTACTACAAACACTGTTCAGATAGTTGTGATGAGTTGACTCAGTGTTGTGTGAGCGCGCGTCAAAATGGACACTAGCAAAGAGAAAATACGCTATATTTTACAGTTTTTCTTCGATAAAGACGAAAACGCAAGCCAGGCGGCTGCAAATGTGAATAGTGTTTATGGTCCTGATACTGTAATAGCCAATCACGCGCAATTTTGATTTCGTCGATTCCGTTCCGGTAATTTTGACGTCAAAGATGTACCACGCACTGGAAGGCCAAGTGTCGAAAATGTCGATAAAATCATGGACATTGTCGCGTCCGACCGTCATGTAAGCACTGTTTCGATTGCCCAAGAGCTAAACATTGCACAAAAAACCGTGTGGAACCATTTGCATAAGGCTGGATACACAAAGAAGCTTGATGTATGGGTGCCACACGAGTTAACGCAAAAGAACCTCATGGACCGAATTTCCATCTGCGAATCGCTGCTAAATCGCAACAAAAGCGACCCATTTCTGAAGCGGTTGGTGACTGGTGATGAAAAGTGAATCACTTACGACAACGTCACACGAAAACGGTCGTGGTCGAAGCGCGGTGCGCCGGCGCAAACGGTGCCCAAGCCAAGAAGGTTTTGCTGTGTGTTTGGTGGGATTGGCAGGGAATTATCTACTATGAGCTGCTCCGCTACGGCCAAACCCTTAACTCGGAACTATACTGTCAACAATTGGACCGTCTGAAGGCAGCAATCGCCCAGAAGCGCCCAGCTTGGGCCAATAGGAGAGGCATTGTGTTCCACCAGGACAACGCCAGGCCACACACATCGATAGTGACTCACCAGAAGCTCCAGGAGCTTGGTTGGGAGGTTCTTATGCATCCACCTTATAGTCCGGACCTGGCACCGAGTGATTACCATCTGTTCCTGTCCATGGCGAACACGTTTGCTGGTGAAAAATTCGCTTCAAGAGAGGCTTGTGAAAATTGACTGTCTCAATTTTTTGCCAATAGGGACAAGGGCTTCTATGAGAGAGGCATCATGATATTACCTTCCAAATGGCAAAACGTTATCGAACAAAACGGCGCATATGTGACCTAAATCGGATCATTCTAACTATGGTAAGTCAAGCCTTCAATGTCATACAAAAATAATGGATTACTTTTTACTACACCAGATATTAACAATAGGTAAAAAAATAAAATATATGGGTAAAATTATCGTACGTAGCGCAAAATTGAAATTTTAACTGAAACTTTCAAAATTAGTAAATGGAAACTTGTATAGAACTGAAATGATCAACCTAATTTTTGACGGAAGACTAATATTTATAATCGTTAACAGAATTTAGGGTGGGCGGCTCTGATAGTAAACAAAGTGACAGGAATGTTTAATAATCCAGTAAAATTCAAACAACCATGATATTCTCCTGGTCTCTTAATTAGATCCTAATAATGACCAATCGCTAGAGCTTAGAATATACGTGAAATTAGGTGTTATCGATATGGCACCTATTGCTCGAACTGTTGCTATGCTGTCACTCTAATATAGTACACAAGCCGTTTAATATATATATATATATATTTTTATAATTAATATAATATTTTGTGGCGTGCATCTTATGAACAAAAACAATATGAAAAAAGTCTAAAATGATCAGTCTCTTTAAAAAATATAGCAATAATTGTAAATGTAAATTCCAATTAAATGTTTATCTCAATGAGACAAATGTATGTACCCTACTTAAAGAGAAAGAACGCTTAAAATGTAAATTTGAAGGAGTTTCAGTAAATCATATGGGGTTAAAAGTTGGTGGATAAGTCTAAAAATTTGACCTGAAAATGCGGTTGGGACACAAATTTCAAAACATGTATTATATAAAGTTTGAAAAACCTGCTTGTTTCGCCTAACACATCATACCCCGAATCGTTACACTTATTTTTGGCTCTAGGCCACTGTGCTCTTAGAAACGGGTGTATTCCGTGCCAAACTGGCATGAAACAAATATAAAGATATTTGTTTGGTCACGGGAAGGTTGAAATGTCATCTTAATCACAGACAAGGCCACACATTTACCAAAATTACATTAAATTGATGAAAGCGGGGAGGGCAGATTGTAAGTAAAAAGTGGAAAACAAAACCAATCGTTGATGCTTATCAAACTAAAAATTAAAATACGTAATAATCGGGAATGCATGAATAAAGTTTATTGAATTCTCTCTCCAGATCTATAATGCACAATCTTAGAATTCAGTAGTCTGCTGTGAGGTTGATGCGTCATAGCGACTGTTTCATTTGGGTTAGAACGTGAAGCCTGAACCTTATTATCTTGCTTGTGCTCGGATTTCTGTGGGGGATAATCAGGCTTACGTGTCGTCGTGCTTCTGGCACTTTTACCTTTGTCAATATTACTTTCACTTGGATGACCTCGATAATGGGAAACATTGTTTCTAAGGTACACGTAATTCGCATAAGTAAAAGTATTCAATGGAGATGGTATTCGAAGAGGGGTCCTAAAAGTATCGTAAACCAGCGGCATACGCTTAATTTCTAGCTGATGCTTTACCTGAATGTATAGTTTGCGGACTATAGCATCCAGCTGAGAAATCTCCTCAAGTACTCGCTTGCAATGATGATTGCAGGAATGTCAGGGGCTGGGGTGCAATTTGTTTGCAAATAATAATTAAAATGTTCAGTCACTATTAACCTCTGCTCCCAAAGTTCAATCACTCAATTGAAATTGGGAAAGTTTGTAACTCAACGATTGTCATGACAGACATCAGTCGATCACTTGATAGTAATTGTTCATTGTTCGTAAAACTGTTTTATCACGTAAACATTCTCAAAAATGTCACGCAGTTTTCAAAATCACGAGTCCAAAATGTCCTTAACGGAAATAGTCGATAATTACAAAGTCTAACTTACCAGGTGTGTAAATATGAAACCGGAATTTGTGCATAGACGGCGTTAGCTGTCACTGTGGTTACCGTAAAACTGCGTCCTTGGCGCCACTTGCTTGTTTTGACTCCTGATAACGATTTGCAACTCACAAACAGACAAGTTTCATGTCATAATGTAGTGTTTAATAGCGTTGAACATGGCGCAATTTGTACCTACAAACTACGATGTGCGGACAGCATTGATTTTTTGTTATCATTTGAAGAAAATTGCTGTAGAATCGCATCGCATGCTTGTCGAAGCTTACGGTGATCATGCTCTTGGTAAATCACAGTGCTATGCATGGTTTACAAAATTTGAAAGTGGCGATTTTGACGTGAGAAACGAAGAACGTGGAAGACCACCGAAAAAGTTTGCAGACAGCGAATTACAAGCTTTGTTGGATGAGGATCACGCTCAAACGCAACAACTTGCGGATCAATTAAATGTGATACGAGAAGCAGTTTCCATACGTTTAAAAGCCATGGGCAAGATTCAGAAGGTGGGAAAATGGGTTCCACATGCATTGACTGAACGGCAGCAGGAAAACCGAAAAACTACTTGCGAAATTCTGCTCGCAAGGTACAAAAGGAAATCATTTCTCCATCGAATTGTGACTGGTGATGAAAAGTGGATCTATTTCGAGAATCCTAAGCATAAAAGATCATGGGTAACTCCAGGAGAAATGGTAACATCGACTGCAAGACCAAATTGGTATAGACGGAAGACAATGCTTTGTGTTTGGTGGGATCAGAAGGGAGTGATCTATTATGAACTGCTGAAACCTGGCGAAACGGTTAATACCCAACGTTACGGGCAACAAATGATCGATTTGCATCAAGCTTTGCGTGAAAAACGACCAGAATATGACCAAAGTCAATATAAAGTGATTGTGCTTCACGATAATGCACCCTCCCACAAAGCAAAACCCGGTCAAGGAAACGATTGCGACGTTTGACTGGGAAATCCTCCCGCATGCGGCTTACTCACCAGACATGGCGCCTTCCGATTGCCACTTATTTGCATCTATTGGAACACACATTTGCTGACCAGCGTTTCACATCTTACGAAAATGGCTTGATGACTGTTTTGCAGCACAAGAGGCACCGTTTTATTGGTCTGGCATCCACACATTGCCGCAACGATGGCAGAAATGGCTAGTGATGGCCAATACATCGAATAAAATAGTTCTTAGCATTGTCATCCAATCACTGTCTTTTTTGTACATAAATTCCTGTTTCATATTTACGCACCTGCTATATAAAACTTCACTTGTCAAGCTAACAGCGAAAACACTTCGAAACAAAAACACAGCGACAGAGCCTTAACATTCTAGTGTTCGGTCTAAGACTACTGGTCTCGATGTTCAATCCCTACAGTTTTTATAAGGAACCAATTAGTTATTTTTTCTTTATCTTTCCAATTAGTTAATGTAGTTGACTCTCGGATGATGAGGTCATGGTATTTTATTTTCTCAAGGAAGGGAGAATATACAATGTATTATGGATTTCATCAGAATTACTGGGAAGTGTGAGGGAAGCCGAAGAAGGATTTCTGTTCTTAGAAAATTAGGAGGAATAGGATATTCAATAAGTTTGACCCTACGTGATATTTGCAGAAGAAAAAGCCTAAATCGCAGAAATAATGGTTTAATAATTTTTCAGAGTTTAATAATTTCGATTGAGCTCTTATACACGATGAGAAACGTGACATTATGTTACTATCGTATATAGAGTTTTATTTACTATTTTATGTTGTAGATTGTACTCATGGGAATTGCGAGAGAAAAAGAAGTTATTCCGGTTAGTCGTTTTTCTTATGGGATAAATTTTGATTTCAGTCTGAGATAGTATTCAATTGATACTTCACATGAACTTAACTCACATTTGTCCTAACTTGACTGTTTCTTATAATCGATGATTGAATATCACATTGATATTTCCTGTTGTTCGTTTAAATGTCTTATTATTTGGGAACCAGGGATTAACTTCCTTCTCTGACCTGAATGCTTTCCAAGAATTAGCGGAAGATGTACTTATTTTTAAACTACCTGGTTCTTTAGTGTAATCGTACAACACTATCATTATGATAGTGTGAGAAAAAAAAATGAATGCGACCGCTAATGCTGTACGCCAATCTCCGTAGCAGGTCCGTATGAACAAAATCTTAAGCAAATCTTGTATTGAATCTTAAAAGTTTATGTCCTAAAACAATTTGAATAAGGAAACATGCAACATTCCTATTTTTCAAAATTTATAATTTTTGGGCTTTTCCACCCCGACACTGTTGTCACAATATTTACTTGTTATTATCATAAAATTTTATTGTTATACCAGTTATTGAACCGTAAGTTTAGCCCACATCTAGTAGAGAACCAGGGAAGTTGTGCAACTAGGCTGAAAAACCGCTCCAGATTTGTGTTCAAATATTTTCTCAAATCTTTTGAGGTGGTGTTATTTTCATTGCATTGCCAAGTTAATAATATACCAGTCCCAAACTTAAAGATAGCCAACACCAAAATAGAAAGATCAGCAGTAACTATGTTCTAGGAATATATCTTGATGATAGACTAAATTGGCACAAACATACTAAATTTTAACTCAGCGATCGTCGGGAAACCATACAGTTTCTTACACTTTATGGATATCTACGCAAGTAAATTTTCGTATCTACTTTATTTATTAAGATATTGCAATGCCTTTTACTGTAAGCATTCTGCGAAGTATCTACTTTAATAAGATTTAATGTTTATCTCGAAATAAGAGCAAAATATTTAACTCAACTTAATGCGCAAAAGTGTGCCAGTAAATGTATATTAATTCGCACTAAAATTGTGATTGAGACTTTAGAAAAGTTTCGAGTGAGCAAGCACGTATTTAAGGACTACATCGAAACGTGAGTAATTCAAGAAAATCGTAATTATCCCTAGACAAAGCAAACAAGAAAAGTTCCTGCCATTTTTGACATTGGATGGAAGGCGTGATTGCCGATGTTAAAAATAAGTGCCTACGGTGGTGGAAAGGCAATCGGGGTGGATCTGGGAAAATTGATCGTGACTAAGACAGGCTGCTTGCTTCCTCACTCACAACAGTCATAGCTCGAGCAGCAGCGAAGACAAGATGTATTTTCATAAGATTTTAATAGGAGTAATCCTCAGATGTCGAAATAGAGGTGTCGAAACAGCTCGTTCGCAGTTGTCTGATCTATGACTTCAAGGTAGGTTTAACGGCAGTCGAAGAAAGTCGCACGAATACAATAAACTCTTGGGAATAATGCTGACCATGAACGCATCGCTAAACATTAGTTACAGAAATTCACGTCGAGAAAATTATCCCTGTATGTAGAACGCCGCAGTGGGCGACCACACGTACTGAATAACGAGGCCCTGAATGCGGCTATAGAGCAGAACCACAGCCAATTTGCCGAATGCTTCCAGCTTTCTGCGCCGCACACTGTAGACGTACAAACAAGTAGGTACCTAACGCACTGTCGCAAGCCAACAAGGACCAACGAATGACAGTCTGTTTGTCATTGATTTCTCAGTACCGCAACATACTCATATTCGATTAAGTGCTAACCAATGGTGATAAGTGATCCTGTATGAGACTCTATAAAGTATCAAACATTGGTTTTCACCGCATGCCCCTGTGTCTCACGCCAAAAGACCACTTCTGCACTAAAGTGTGAAATTATAGGTTTCTGTCTACGGTTGATCAAGCTTTCTGTATTTTTTGTTGTTGTTGTTTATTTTTTTTTTACAGAAATTTTATATTAAGGTTGTGCAAATTTGGAGGTGTGTGGACATACGTCAAGGACTTTCATCTTCCTAGTATACTTTGTGTTTGGACATGTGAAGAAAGATTCTCATGCGATTTAAAATCTTGCTTGGTTTAAATTTATGAAAGCATAGTCAGGAAAACATTAAGTTTTGAAATCACAGGCTCTTGACTACATGTTTCTATATTAAATTCACTTCCCCAAAAAATATTTCTAGCATTCTGTGCGGCCAAATACCAATCTTGTAGAGACCCATTATTTGTTCAAAAGCATATTCAGATTCTATACACACTATATTGTTTGTGTTGTTGTGGTTTTGCTGTTTTTTATTTGATCTTCAGATTTTGATTTTTTCTTTGGTGAATTTGTCACTAAAATGTTTATGTTGTAGGTTAAATAGTTTGACATATATGGCTACATTAGTAAGACAAATGTGATTATTTTAGAGTTCAGGACCGAAATGGGAGAAGTCCTTCATCTCCTCTTCAAATCTCCTACCTTGCTTAGGTATTTTGCATTTTTTTTTATCAAGGTGTAAGAAAATATTGTAATTTTATGAAAATATCTAGCTTAAATGCTCTTAAATGTTGCTTTTTTATTAAATTTTAAGTTTTCGTTATATTCCTTCCTGTAATAATACTTTTTCTTATTAAATATTGTTATTTCAGTTCAGCTTCTTGAGATAAATTGACGGCGTGACGACAAATTACTGTGTGTTGGAGACTTCTTATAAATGAGGTTGCACAAGAATTCAGCATTTGTTCTGCATCTATCATGCGATGGTAGACGATTACTCCAGTATCGTAACGTAGAGCTCGATACCAAGAGTAACACTATTTTATGATGTAAAAATATATTACGATAAAAAATATTCCTTAAAGCGACTTGAGGACAGAAGAATAAAATGGGCAATTACTTACTTCTAGGTGGAGCTTCAGATATACCATATGATTTTTTCTTTTCTTGTTTCCAACCATACACACACAGCCGTATTCAAATTTTTCAAATAAGGTTTTTTAGTGACTAGCGCTATACTACCAAGTGACTAACAGCGGATTAGCATTGTCAGCCACTCGTTAGTACAATGAAAGCCACTCCAAAAAAAGTTTCTAAATACGGCAGAAAATTTAATAAGGTTTACGATGTATTAACATCGGCGTAACTAGTGTGGGATCAGGGGAGCCTGGCCCCCTTCATTATTTATGCTCCCCTTAGAGCTGATTACCCGTCCTCTGATTAAAAAAAAATGATATGTATATATGAAAATAATTACAACGCCAGCTCATACGTCTGACGTGAGACAATCGGTGCTCGATGTGTTGATCCTGATTGAGTTTTTCCTAGACATAACCCTTGAAATTGTCTTTGGCATTAAATAACATATTTCTTAGTCAATTCTGAACCTATTTATCTATTCTTTTCATAAACTGCTTCAGTTCTATTCTGGTTATGACTTAATGTTGTCTAGCCCTGTTTTTGGGTTCATTCTCCATGGAATTTAAATAAGACTTCTGACGTAGGGTCTTCGAAGTGTAAGGTGTGTTTCATACAATCCACTGCGGAACTATTTCTACACTCTGCCTCGACTCATTGTCTTGTTGGAAATAAAATCATATTTCCTAAGCCCAATTTCTCAGGACTTTCTGTAAGATTTTTGTGCAAAATGTAGCCTATTTACATTTTACAGTCTATCCAAATGTATCCATTGTGTATTTTATAAATAAAAGTTCCATATCGTTAAATTTTTGGACGTCATGCTTCGGATTGGGGAGGAATTACGTCATACTTACCTAATAATGTTAAGTTCAATAAAAATAATTTAGAATTGCTAAAAATTGGCTTAGAGCATAGGCTTAGAAGTTACTTAACGTATTAGAATCCCACATTAAATGAGTTAACACTAATTTAAGTTCAATTTTAATTTACAAGTGGCACAACAAATTAAAATTGACGACCAAGGCAGTCGTGCAGTCTGAGCGTCCCCAAAGTCGCGGGTTGGAATCCCACCTAGGGCAAGGATGTTTGTGAATTTTAACAAGCATTGCATTCATTTAATTGTGAGGGTCATAGTCGAAAGGTACTAAAAATGGCTCATACAAAACAAAGTTTACCAATGATTTAAATATTAGAATAGTCTTTCCCGAAAATGTAAAAAAAAAAAAACAAAAAAACCTCTGTGTCAGTAGCAGTCCGATTATTTCTGGTTCTTCATACAAGTGTCCTTAGGATATTAAAAAATCCACCTTGAATGCATATGAAGAAGCAAAAGTAAGGAAAAGTAATAAATCTTCCTTCCGTGCTTCAAGACAGAGCTTCTAAAATTTCATCGGATTTTGTTCTGATCTTAATTTGAATTTGAGTCATAAGTTGAAATATAGTAAACAGTGTTATGGATACCTAAACCAGAATTATCAAATCAAGAATATTAATTCTCAGAATACCACCATCTTAAACGGGATTTTTTTAAAAAAAATCTAAAAAATGACATGTTACTTAAAACTTTTATACTTGCCAAGTATGTTCTATTTGTTACCGTCAAGCAAAACGTCTATGAAAGTACTTTATTGTACCTAAATCTAACTCTTTTTTTATTATTGATAAATGTTAATTCGAGGCTGTGTTGTTTCTCTCGGGCCCTATTTAGATTGTTTTAAACTCCTTTCTGTGAGCTACAGCAGCAGCTATGGCCTAAACTCGTGGCTCGGAGGAATCATTCTTCCAGTAAAGGGATGGGAAGACAACGGCCAGGGTCTCACTTGAGGTACCATCTTGATATTCGTTTTGTGAACCTGGGAAAAGCTAGGGAAAGTCAGGGCAGCTGCATATTTATTTCAAACTGCCCTGCATATTTTTCCGACGTACTGCATTTCCATTATTACATTATTCACTTGAGTATGAAGATGATATAGTGTATGAATACTTTAAACTTAAGTGTTTTTAACATTCCATATTGATGTACTGTACAGTTATTGTAAACATTTTCAACATTAGAAATTCTCTGTATTTCAGGTGTTGTGTCAAATGGATTATAAGTAGATTGAAAATAATTTGAAATACTAAAAAAAAAAAAAAAAAAAAAAAATCGCCAGGCAAAGGGAAGAGGACAAAAGCAAATGAGATCTTCAGAGAGCAAGGATTTGCTGTTTACAACAAGGAACATCATCATGTGCAGAATTAACTAAGAAAGTATTATCACCAGTACTAAAAGATTTCCCAGGATTTTCCATTTTTCTGACACTCAACGAAATACAATCCATATACATTATAACTTTAACTATGTGTAATTACGTTTGTGATTTACACATATTGAAGAACTCAAGTTACGTATCTTGCTAAATATATCTTTCAATTAATGATCAAGATGATGGTTGTTAGTCAAGACAAAAATGGTATGTGCTTGAAAATAATAATATTTTTATCAAAGTTTAATTATAGGTCTTTTATATTAGTTACGATTTGACCGCTTATCCGTTATAGTTCTTTGAGAATATGATGTGTTAGGGACTAGGTGGTGAAGGGCATGTTTCACAATCTTTACTTTGTTTATATTAGGAGGAACGTTGCACGCATAGTTGAAGAATATATAGAAAGTTAATTAAGCATTCCAGAAATGTGCTGTGATGATTTTGTTGTTAATGTAAAATACATTAACTGCAGTTTTTATTTGTATATACCTAGTGCCACCCCATTTGGTAAATAATAACGCTCACTATATTATAATCAATATCAGGATTTTGTGTAAAATAAATTCACCAAAGTGCACGCATATTATTTGCATTACTGTATTTGTATGTTGTGCTATATGTTGTCCTTATGCACTTGTCGGAGGAATTACGGCTGTTGGAGAGCATACTTCCAAGAAGAATTATGAGGCGAATGCAGAGTACGAATTGTGAGTCAGAGCTGTACTGGCGTGGTATTCGCCTCATGAGACAGAGGAAAACACTGAAAACTTCAGGTGGGATGGTGGGTATAAGCAGTTCTCATACAATTGGTTGACATTCGTTAGTGAGTGTAGCGTGGCATTCCTCTTAATTTTTGGACATTTTTAAAACTTTTGAATACTCACTTAACAATATTTTAGTATACTAAAAATTCACACTCGAGTAGTCTGTGCGTACGTATCCTCATCACTTACTATAGTTTATCATGGATAGTAAGTGATGAGGATGCGTACGCACAGACTACTCGATAAAAAAAAATGGTAAACTTTATTTTTATATGGGCCAGTCTAGTAACTTTGGACTTCGGCCCGTCACGATTCGCCTTTAGCTCTTAAGTGTTAAAATCCAGAACCATGCCCCTGCCGGGATTCGAACCCGGGACCTTCGAGCCGATGGCCTACCACCGCAGACCGTTCGGCCACCCGGCCGGCACAGACAGACTACTCGAAGGTGAATTTTTAGTATACTAAAATACTGTTATGTGTGTATTCAAAAGATCGAAAAAAATGGGCAAAAATTAAGAGGAATGCCACGCTACACGCACCTAACGAATGTCTACCGAATGTATGACAAATATATAACTAGACATGTCTTATACATGTGCCATACGTATAAGGGTAGGACATATACCTGGAGTATACGTCTATGTATTCTAGCTTAATTTTTCATATATATTAGATATATAGAACGTCTAAATCAATTAATGAATGTCTACCAAATATCTAAGTAGGCATGTATTATACACGTGGCATACGTATAAGGGTAGGACATATAAACCTTGAACATATAAAGGGTAAAGACATATGAAGGGTAGGACAGTAAATACATATACTAGATATAGTATATGTATTTTAGCTTAATTTTTCATATCTATTGGATGTATAGAACGTCTAAATCATATCTCTATTATACGTATATTATATGTGTTTGTGCTATGTGGGTTACTTCGAGAACTATCATTAAATGACATTTTCTGAAAGCTTTCTGTTTCTATCAAAAACGCCGAGAACCTTTTTGGTTACCTTGTACGTTAACGGTTAATGAAAACGCAACATCCAATACAATATATAACCATAAGTTTTACTTTCCCTGGTCGACAATGATCCCCTACAAATATTATGCAGAATGCTGCAAACCAAGAGGTGAATTCCTTTACTAACAGAGAGTGCAGCAAGCTGGTGTGAATGGAAGGCTCGCTCCACACTATGAAATATAGAAATAGGAATGGTAAAAATTTCCTTTTATTTTTTCATTCAATTTCAGTTATTGCCACAGTCAGACAGTAATTGTCACAGTTCCCATTAAATGTATACACTAGGAACACCAAAATTAAATGTTTTTTTACTTTCCTTGTTTGTAAACTTTTAGGAGTTTAATATTGAAGCAATTGACAAAAAATGATAGTAATTGGTACTAGAGTGTCGATTACTATTAAGTGGTGTTCGATTTGTAGCGGGGTATGGTTGGGATTCCCTCTCTCTGCAAAAATCTTCCCTGGCTCTGTTTACATATATATAGGATCCCAAAAGACCTTTCTGGAAATTGCACACGTTGAACACTGGCAAAACAGAAAAAGATCGTACATTAATTCACACCACACTCTTGCTCACAATAGAAGTTTCAAACGTGGAAATTTTCGAATGGCAGTAACCGCTTGATTTATTCTAAGTTTAAGTATCACTTAAGTCAAATCGAAATACTATTTGGAAGTGAATGACGGTAGTATATATAATGGAATAATCCCTAACAAATTCATAAGAAATGAGTCCATATTATAAAGAAATGAAACATAGCCACCTTTCCTGAAGCCAAACTCACTCTGATATACACATGGGGGTGAAACTTCAACCCACAACGAAAAAACAAACTCCAGCCATCAGCTTTTAACTATGTCAATCAATTTGCTCAATGTGTTATGATTTCTATCGAAGTAAGGGAAGTGCAAATTACCATTTGGGTGCTAACAAGTGTATGAATTCTCCTATGCTTAGAGAACTTAAAGCAATCCTAAGGAAACAAACTATTCTCGAAATATACAATGCGTCATTTCTCTCGAGAGTTGCGAGCAAGATATTGTGTAGCTTTTGGGGGAACCTCCAGCGATTTAAACACAACATTTAAACTACAGGGAAAGGCAAAAGAATAATAACAAGAACTTCTCGACTTAAATTTTGTCGTAACCTATTTATTCAAATGAACATAATAACAGTTCCCTGTATATAGGGTTAGTAACCTAGAAGACAATAATCAGAAAAACAAATATAACACGTACTGGACAAGGATTTATGTTGTCCATACAGTTATACACATACTCTAAGTCTCTTTTAACCTAGGCACAAAGTTGTACCGATACCGGTAATTACAATTACATAAACTTTTAATAAATCATTGTTCCTACGAGGCAGAGGAATACTTCGATACACCATTTGAACTAGAAGGTTCTACATAAGCTTTGGTCAAGATCTACATTTATTCTTACTCCAGCTCGAAGGGCTATGAGAGTAAGTTATAGCTTGTTACTGCATCTAATATAAAAGATAAAGCTATTCCTTGTGCGATACGCACATGAGGGATGTGGAGGTAGAACTGCACATATTCTCGACCTTTGGTGCGTACTTAGGTGGGGTGGTCTGCCCTTAGAGCCATAGGCATGGGAACACTCCGAAAGTCTCCAGTGTCCTGACCGGGATTTGAATTGGAGCCACCCTATTCGTAGTGAGACACGCTACCGCCTGAGCCACGGTGACTCTACAGTGTCTAATAAAGCATTTCAAATAAGTAGGAACTAGCAGGAGTCATGTATAACTTGTATTCATATATTTTTACCTTATACTTATGCGACTTCACCATGTGTGATATGTACTTGTAAATGGTCAACAGAATAATCAAACAATAAATAAAACATTCCTTTTAATTTCAGATGCAGCTACATTTCGGTACATTTAACATTTATATCGCATACGTTTGATAATAACATAAGAGGACTTTTTTTAGGAATCGGCTCTGACCTTATTTAAGGTAAAATCCCAGAATTTAACTGGTAATAGAAAATCTTCACCAATTTAGTGTCAACATAATTCCGATGTTTGTTTCCTTCCTTTCTGTGCCCTACCTTTATTTTACTGAAGAGGATATTAGGCTGGTTTCGTGTTGCTACTAACGTGGAGCGTAGCATCCACTAGAGGGGTGCGTCATATCTTATGTATCACCCCTCCATAGTTTCAAAATACCCGAACAACAATTTTCCTGAAAGAAACACTTCACCGCGTGGACACTATATGAAGGGTTTTTAAACCAGACTATCCTAACCCACTTTTACGAAAAACCGTTATATATGCTTCCATATCTTCTACATTTAACATATTTTGTTTGCCTAACTTTTGTATGTTAAATTATATGCAATTAATAACCGGTTACTGCTCTTCGCTTATGCTTAACTCGCTTTCGAGGTGGGTGAGCACACTGGCACTCTTCTGGAGCACGTTGAACTAATTCCACATCTCTCTTAACTTCTTGTCTGCTACCTTTCGCTCTCGTCTCCTTTTCCTTGGCTTCGCTCACATCTGATTCCTTCCCCAACGACACTTCCTCCAGGGCTCCATCATCAGATGTTGGCGTAGTTGTTATTTCATCTTCTTATACAGTCACACTTCGTTCCAATTCATTACTTTTATGTTCGGGTATGACTACACAATATACTCTTTTCCTCAATCTCTTCTCGCATCTTCTCTTCCACTTCTTGTTGCACCATCAAGCCTTTCTCTATTGTCTGTCCTAGTTCAGCACGAATCTTCTTCTTCTCAGCCTCTTCTACACGATTCTGTCTTTCCTCCAGTCTTTATCCTATCCTCAGCAACTTCCTGGTGCTGTCTTAGCGTCCCAACATCTTATTTCACTCTAGAAATTACATCTCGCACCTCCTTCATATGTTCTGTTACGTCTTCAATCACTTTTCGGAATCCCTATCAATTTGCCCCATTTTTTCTTCCAGTTTGTTTTCCATTCTACAGGCGTTCAGTTGCAATTCTTCTTTCATTTTTCTTCTATTCTACATGCCTTTATCTGCATTTCTTCTTTCATTTTGCAGGCGTTCAATGGCATATCTTTCATTTTTTCTTCCATTCTACAAGCGTTTCATTTAATTTCTCCTCTATTTTTTGGCATTTTTTCCTACTACTTACTGCATCGTCATCAGCAACTTAGCTTCCCACGAATGTTCGAATGAATCTCCCCGGACTCTATTTCCACTTTAATTAACTTTTTATCTGCAGCTTCGGTACATTTTGTACATTGCCATGCGCTCATCGAGTCTTCTTGTATATCTGCAATAACCAGGTAAATCTCCCTATATGACTGTCATATTATTTTCCTCTGGCAATTTTCTGCATTACCTGTGTTCATTTCCAGGTTCAGTAGTATGTGCATGTTCCTTGGGATTCTGTTGAGAATTTTTTTTTCTTTCACCTTCATCATTGGCTCGTTATTCCATTTACCTACTTCCCCTTTTCCATATTCTCCCACTCCCTGTGGGAGGAGGCTGCTCCATAAGGTCCCTGTTCGGGCACCATATATGACGGTCACGTAGTCCGTGCTCAGGTGTCAGCAACAGTTAATAATGCTCCCTTGTCGACAGGGCCCGAAACTGCTACGATTTGGTGGATGGAAAAGATTACTTTGAGTAGAACCGCCGGATGCCAATGGTCACGTACTGTTATTACTTCGTTGATGGTCCACGTAATACCTTGTCAGGCTTCCCTAGGAAGATCATTACCACTTCGCAAGGTGGCAGAAGAGATCAATTTTTAAGAGAACAACCTCCCCGGAAGGAGACCAATCCTCTCTATGACCTCTCAAAGAGAGGTAAACACTCTCCTTGAGTTTATGCTTTAGAGAGAGAAGACAAACATTGTGCAAGGATCTCTTTAGAAAAGTCCTGTTTTCTCAAGGAAGAACTCTGGAAGGTGATTCCAGTCCCTTACGGAACGACCTCTCGCTTGAAGAGACTGCCAAACCCAATTATTCGTCTCTTAGGAAAATTGGGGGAACCTCTCAAGCGAGGGGAGTTCATCAACTAAAAAGAACCAACAATTCACTGCTGGTGCACATTTGTTTAGTGCTTTGATAGGTCAACATATATTCCACGACCACCATGGTCGGGTTAAGAAAGTACATACATAAACTTTCTACATGCATCACTTCACTATAGGAAATAACTCTATAAATGAATATTAATTATAATAAAATTATTAGTATCTCTTCTTCTCATAAACTTTCCGTTTGAACATTTAGAAATATTTGAATATCTAAGGAAACCTATTACTAAAGTTCAGCACGTCGCGCGGTATCTCTGAATCTCCACCGTAACGACCTGCTACTGCACTAGTTTAACCTGGGCTGTAGCAAATTATAAGCTGACTATTGAAAATTTCCAAAATCTAGTTATCTTTTTACTTAAGTTATATATATTTTTAACATCTTGATGTACAATTCAAAGGGAGCTAGGCTAGTATGGTTTTAAACCCTTCAGATATTAAAATTATCAGAATTTAGTAAATTAAGATCGGCCAACGTCAAGATGGCCTCAACTAACGAAAATCCAGCGAATGGAATGATTTTTCATGTGAATCTTCCAATTCTAAGTAGATGTTTAATGTGTAGCTCTTTCCGTGTAAACAAAAGCAGTACATTTCAATTCATACGTTAAAACCCTCAATTATTGATATAAATTGTCAAGAAAATATCGTACTCCTTTGAAAAACTATTTTTTTACTCATTTGGGGCCTTCAACATTATTCAAACATTCATAAACAGTTAAATTGTTCGTTTCTGTTAGAAATACTAATTTAGAATGCCATTTTGGATTGTGACTCTCTGTAAAAAAAATACTTGCATGACTGTGTATCACTCTCCTTGAGAAAAGTGGGACAACTAAAAAAAATATTTTCAGTTTATTTGACCGCTGTTACCAGAAAACGTTGCTCTACCTTAAGGAAAAACGGCATATAACTAATTGCAACAGATATTGGTAGAAACTACTAGTGTCATGTTTCTAGAGCAAAAGCGGTTGACCTCCTATCATCTAAAGCAGTGGTTTCGAACCTGGGGGGGGGGGCGTAGAAAGCTTTCAAGAGGGGCGCAGGCAAGTGACGAACAGTCCCAATATTACACATGAAAGACGGAAGGAATACATTTGCTGTACAGAACAACTACCGGCACGTTATCTTGTAGAAATCTAACACCAGATAAGTTACAATTTGATATCTGTGCTTTTGTTTTACCTTCACAAACTTCGATTTTTAATAAAAAATTGAAGCATTTTACAACAAGTCTGCGTGAAAGTATAATTACAGTGTTTAATTTATGGACTATTCTTATTCCTTCAACTGAAAAGTATCAGATACGCTTCCAGAAGTATGTATCTTTAAAAGTTTTCATAAAAGTTCACTGAAATATTGTCTTGACATCCAGTAAAGTATTTGTAGACCTGCCTTAAACCGATAGTCCAATGCCAAAATAGATAGAAGTTAGTGTGATGGTTGACACTGCCTTTGTTTTACGAGATGTTTGATGTTTGGTGTAAAGTTCGATAATGCACATCTTAGATCACTCTCCATGTCCAAACGGTTGCTAAACTGATTTTATTAGGGCAATGTTGAAAATCCTTATTAACACAGGTTAGTGGACGAGAATTAAATGAGGATTTGTATGGCTTTCTTTGCCACTTTTGGATGCACAGGAAGAAAACAAACCCAAAATTCTTTTAGTTATTGAATGAAATTATTCTTTGGCACTTGAATCACACTGTAACTCAATAAACTCTTCCTGAATCTCGTCTGGAAATATGTCAACATCAACTGTGAAAGGACTTCTTGTTAATTTCTACTGCCAGTCGTCCGCAGACATATCGTCAGGAAAATGGCGTTTGAATTCATCATGAAGCATGTCCAAATGTGCAATGATAGAGTCTCTCCACTCCACTAGATGACACTCGTTGCTGTCAGGTGTTTCATTCAATCGAGGAAATGATGAAAAACTGGGTGTAGGAGCAGCAAGACGAGGTTTTTATAATGACTTTCCAAAAAAGTATTTATCGCGTCGTTAGAGGTTAGTATATTGCAGTTTCTACCTTGTAGTTTGAGCTTGAGATTATTCAATATTTAAAAAAAGTATGTAAAGTAAGCGAGGAAAACCACAAATGTTTCGTCAGTAAAGCAATGATGAAGTTCAACTTTTCGTTCACTCATAAGAAGTACTTCCACTTCGCATAATGCTTCCACCAATTTTTCATGCTGTTGTTGAGATGTTTCCTGTGCAGTCCAACTTCATATGTTTCAGAGTGCTTCTTTTCCCAATAAAGAATCTTTAGGCGTGTATTTAAGAATGGAATGCATTGTATTTAAATATCGTTCCAATAGTAGAGCGTCGTTGCTCAAAATATTATGGCACACAACACATAGTGGTAATTGGACACCATCCCTCTCGATATATGTAAATCCATATTTGATGTAGTCTTCATTGTACAATCTTTTTTCGAACTGGAAGTCGACATATCGCTTGCAACGCAGTACCAATTAAAAAGCAGCTGTTGTCAGAAGCACCGGAGGTGAATCTAAACTCCTCAGAACTACAACTACAATAGGGAATAATTAAACAACAATAGCTTGCAAAAAAAATATGATATCGAAGAAATTGCCTGGTCGTTGATTATCGGATTCAAAGAAATATAGTGTGTTCTTGCCAATCATGCAAACTGGAAATTGTTTTAATTCCGCTGAAAATGTTATTTCATCCCACCGCCTCTTCTGTTTTTCCTATGAACAATGTCCATTGTGGCACTGATTTATTTTATTGCTATTAATGTAAGTACTGTCTCCAAAACGAATTTAATGAGAAATATTTACAAAAAACATAACTTTTCGATACAAATAATATACCTGTGTAAACTACATTCGTAAATACGTGTCTTAAATACTTCCACAACGTATATACTTGATAGTTTCACCAATTTTCTTTCGGTTTATTCGTTACGCTCTCATTTAATTAGAAGTCATATTCTACTATGAGGTCTGTGGCAGAGCTACCTAGCGCATGTATCAACATCGCGTGCTCTGAACAAAAACCCATTAGTTTTAGCAAAGCCAGAAATGGGGAAGCGTGATAAGTCTATATGAGGTCTATGGTATGATCTCATGTCAATTTGAAGCACCTGATTACATTTATATCAAAATATTTCATTACATGGTTTCTAGCCTTTATTAGTTTTTTTTCAAAGACCCAGTTGTGAGCTCATTTCACATTTCAAGACTCTTGCCATGTTCTGAGACGTGTCTTTTCAACAAAAAATGATTCTGAACCTTTTTTTACATATTCGTACATTTATCGAGCTCCTCTCTTTTATGATAAGAACAATTGCATATACGGTAACATCACTGTGGTTTATTCGTCCCGGTCTCTTCTGTATCAATTTTCACTAGTATATTCGAATTACTAGCCACAGATGACGTAATGCCATACATATATAAAAAGTGCACAATTCTTATAACACCAATTTTAAGTTTATAAGGCCTCAATAAATGAATGTAGGCATCTCAGACCGTAATTGGGTACCGGAGGGATATTTGAAGGCAGTCGTCCAGAACGTAATTGTGTAAGTCGAACTATCCCGGCATTTTACTGTTCTAAAAAAACGTCAAGACCTGTAAAAACGAGCGGCCGTTGGTATCATTCTAAGCAACGCTATTCTGAGTTACAACTTCTTAGAACTCTCTCTATGAGTTCTCCCATGTCTTTTCAATGGATAATCTTGTACTTTTATACTCGCACATTTGATATTTGTAGGGCTTTTTCCCTGATGCGCTCTTGTATGCATTTTCAAGTCGCTGCTTTGACTACATTTATATTGTCTCTCCCCTGTATGTTTTTTCAAGTGTAATGTCAACTTACTGCATTCAGTACATTTATATGCACACATTTCACATTTATAGGGCTTTTGGTCTGTATGTTTTCTTACGTGAACTTCTAAGTTACTCCTTGTGTTACATTTATATTCACAAATTTCACATTTATACGGCTTCTCTCCTGTATGGGTTCTCATGTGCACTTTCAATCTAGAGCTTACAGTACATTTATATAAACATATTTCACATTTATAAGGCTTCTCCCCCGTATGTCTTCTCATGTGCACATTCAAAACGCGCTTTTCAATAGACTTATAGTCACACAGTTTACATTTATAATACTGCCCCGTATGAGTTCTCACGTGTATTTTTAAGGAACTGCTTCGTGCACTTTTATAGTCACATATTTGACATTTATACGGCTTTTCTCCTGTGTGAATTCTCATGTGTGTTCTCAAGTTACTTTTTGTCACTCCTCTAAATTCACAATTTTCACATTTATATTGCTTTTCGCCCCCGTGGATTTTCATGTGTACTTTCAAATTACTGTTATCAATACAAGTATACCCACATAGTTCACACTGAAAGTATCTTTTCCCTGTATGAATTAACATGTGGCGTTTCAAATGGTAAAGATATGGAAATATCTTTTCGCACAAACTGCATTCATAGACTCCCTTCGAACGACATTTTGTTTGTTTCTTCAAACTAGAAGATGAACTTTTACCAGCATTTGTAATGCTCCGTTTCCTTCTCGACATATTATTGATTTCTCTCCGGTTTTTAGAACATTTCATATCACAAGACATAATACATAATCTATACTCCTCCTTCTCTCCATTCGATTCTACCTTAGATTCCTGTCGTATTGGAAGCAGTTGACTACTTCTTTCATCATCATTCCGAGGTTGAATAAACGTTTCCTCTTTAAAACTATCGTGTCTAATACTTTCATTTGTAGTTTCACGAGGAACGTTCGTTGCTATTGCTACCAATTTGAAAGCGTTCACATCTGATTTCCATTCTTCATTTTCAGAAATATTTTCAACGGCACATGGGTAGAAGGCCGCTTCAGAATCTTGGTGATAGCTTGCATGTACCGCAAAGGAAAATAAGTCTACTTTATTCTCAGTGATTTCTTGCTTTACGTGACTACCACTTTCATCTTCTTTGTACTTAGCGGATGTATTTTCTGATGGGTTCTCTATATCCGATGGAAACACAGGAAATAAATCGGGTATTATACTCAACACCAAACCAGAATCTGGTTGATGAGACTTCACGTTCTGTGGGCCTTTGTATACGTCGTCCTTATCAGGTTTAAAACTGAAACAATCCTGATAAAAGAGAAATCAAAGTGTATTATCCATATTAATTATCTCAACTAAAAACGAGACAGGTATTATAAATTCCCATATTGATACACACCTACAAATTAAATGTTATCCCCTCAATATACTAACCTTCTACGTCTATCCAGCGTTGCATACAGGTTTGTCACTCTTCTAAGGAGTGGTATAGCTGTGTAACTATAACCTTTCCCCAACAACTGTTTTCACCTCCAGTGCTTCCACTAAATGAAACTGAGTTCAATTTGTCATTTTTACTTTAGGGAATAGGCAGAATTCATATGAGGCTAAGTTGGGTGCCCATGGAGGAAGGTTAAGTACTAGAAACCGATGATGGCATACAAATTTCTTAATAGAAAGAATAGTCGGCGGTCGCATCGTTGAGCAGCATCCATTGTTGTTCTTCTAGTGATTAGATCGTTTCCTTCGCGCTCGTTCTCTTGGTGTAGTCAAAACTTAGGTGCCTAGTAGCTATTCAACCCTCAGGTGGACATTCAGCCTGACTACACCCTATATATTGAACAAACCAATCAACATAATTTTGAGTATTGACTTGTTGATTCATCCCGTTTGAGTGTTACAGAACTTAATATTTCCAATGCAGTGATTTCTTCTTGGTTCCAGGCTCGTATTGAAAGATCCAGGTTTTGTCATCCGCTATGTCCTTTTCCAACAAGTATGTTTGCATTCTTGCCTGTTGCAAGATATACAACTAGATATTTTTTCTGAGCGTTCTCCTGGTACTGACGAGGGACACCCACGAACTCAGACAGGAGAAACCGGATGAAAGATTCTACAGGAACTAATTGCAGATAGGTGAACCCAGTGGTGATAGTCGTTTCCATGCAAAATCACGCAGTCAAGCAGTAACGGCGCCACCTCATGGATGATAGGCCAATGTGCTAGAGAAGAGCTGAGAAGAAACTGGAAAATTGAAATGCTGAATGTAGTAAATATAATTAACGATTGCATCTACAATATGTAGAAGCACATGTGAATGCCGTATGTGAATCACAGTGTTGCCAACGCAGTGAAAATAATGTGTAAAAATGGGAATGAAAGAAAATGTCAAAAGAATGCGAAGTAGTGGAATACATAAAGAACCCGACACAGTAGTCGAGAATGATGTTTTGTCATGTTATAAAACAGTGTTGCTAACTGCATAAAGAATAAAAGAGGTAATAAACGTACGTTAGAAATAAAACAAAGACCTGCAATCAGACAAGATAAGCGGGAGTGAACCAGCAGGCATAGAAAGAAAGAGTTGTGCTACTCATTGCCACGTAATATGCTGCGCCTGGCGACAGGCGCCATCTGACTGGTATTCGGCAATACAAGCTCTATTTCCGGCGGATCAGTGATTTCGTACGGCTCCAATGTGATAAACCTCAGGTGAATTTACACGATCGTTATTTCACTATCAAGCTGCATTCTGTGATCTACAATCAACTTTCCGCACCGATCTACAAGCCTATGTTGCAGTATACTTGGCAAAAGGCCGGGTACGACATCGGTTCAGTCATATTGTCATTTAATAATGTCATTAGTGTCGCATTTGACATAGGATTGTTACCATGCAGAGGTTATGCTGACTGTGCGTCCGTAGCGATGGTCAAATATGCATACTGTACACTGTCTCTGTGCTTTGACCACTTCCTTTCCAACCCACATCTGCACTTTGAGGATTAACTGGTTCGTGCACACTTTCCGGTCAGTGTAGCAGCCTAATGTATTTTCAAGTTATTCCGTATTGTATCATTTTACTGGTATCACCGTCGCCTCGCCAGTTCTATGTTTCTCTTGGTCCTGATATTAGTTTCTTGTCTCGGTACAGCTCTGTTACTTTTCATGTCCGTACACAACGATGGCGCTTGTCACCAGACGCAGCATATTGTGTAATTGCAATGTATTTTAATATATTGTGTAATGTAATGGCAATATATTGTGTATTGTGTAATGGTAATGCAATAGATGGCAATGTGTAACACCACTCTTTCTATCTATGCCTGCTGATTCACTCCCGCTTATCTTTCTGATTTCAGGTCTTTGTTTTTGTTTCTAACGTACGTTTATTACCTCTTTTATCTTTTATGCAACACTGTTTTATAACACGACAAAAACTCATTCCCGACTACTGTGTCGGGTTCTTTATGTATTCCACTACTTCGCATTCTTTTGACATTTTCTTAAATTCCCATTTCCACATTTTTTTCACTGTGTTGTCAACACTGTGATTCACCTACGGCATTCACATGTGTTTCTACATATTGTAGATTCAATCGTTAATAATATTTACTACATGTAGCATTTCAATTTTCCCGTTTCTTCTCAGCTCTTCTCTAGCACATTGGCCTATCGTCCATGAGGTGGCGCCGTTACTGCTTGACTGCGTGAGTTTGCATGGAAACGACTATCACCACTGGGTTCAGCGACCTGCTATTAATTCCTGTAGAAACTTTCATCCGGTTTCTCCTGTCCGACTTCGCTGGTGTCTCTTGTGAGATAGTATTCTCGGCACAAGTTTGAAGCACACTTTCTGCATATTCCCTTTATCATATAAAATGTTTCCGACTATCTCTATTAACATTCACCAAATCTGGAAGAATTATGAAATTCAGACATCTATGGTTATGAACAAGTTCACTAATTGCTTGCATGTTTTCATCGGTTTACCACTTTCAACCTTTTTGCGTTTCTGCATAAATATTTTGTGCAATTCAAATACTCGTGCAAATGACAAGATAATACCACACTTCCCGAAACAACAGATTACATATTTTTGAAGTTTTGTCCATTTTCACAAGGACTTTCAAATTCATACGCAGTTTGATCTTCACACTAAGCATGATTCCGGTAACTGCTTAACAGAACACACATTTTATAGAGAGATCAAAAGCAAACTACGTAACGGTTATGGGACGATAGAGAAGCGCATTTGGTTGATAGCAAAGTTTTACTGTCAACACCCGCAACCTCCACCCTTCCCACTGTAGACAGTAAACGGGCAGTTCCATCATTAAATAATTATGGCTTGAGAACATATACTTCTCGATAAAATTATCCGGGGGCGCCCGCCTAAAAATGACGTACAGATATGGACCTCTCTCCATCAGGAACACTGGAAGTTTATATGGTGTCAGACCACTCTTAGCCCCGTTGTTGTGAAACCACTTCCCTATAAGCATTGCAGTATGGACGTGTGGTTGACTGTGTTGAAATACACAATGAATATTCCTGAACATATCTTCGATGGTAGGCAGCAGAAAATTACTAAAATGTCAACGTAACTTTGTGTCATGGCATTGCCACATTAAGCAACAAGGGGGCCAAGCCCAACCAGGAGAAATACGACCACACTGTAATCCCCAAACCGTTCAATTTCAATCGTCACTATATAGACTTGTAGATGTCGTTCTCCAGGAATTCGTCTCACCCACACACTACCATCGGAACGCGAAATTGTATACCGTGATTCATCACTCCGCTCAATGGATTTTCGCTCTATCGTCCCGTTCTGACTTTCCTTACAGCACGCGAGGTGGTAATTGCATTTGCCTGCGTGTGGCTTATAGGCAGCTACTCGTTCAAAAACCAAGTTTCCGCACCTCGCGCCAAATAGGCACGGTGCTTGGAGATGTTCCTAATACTATTTGGAATTGTGTGATGCTGGCGATTTTTCGATGATGATGATTACTCGACGGTCTCTGAAAATCAACAGGGCATGTCTTTCTGCAGGCTGTTTGGTTTTACACGTCCCGTCACGTTTCTACATCACTATAACCTCGGAAAAACTAGACCTAGAGATGTTCAAGATGGTAAAATTCTCACGCACAGATTTCTTAGACAAGAAACACCCAATCATCTGATCTCTTTAGGTCCAGGAGTTCCTCAGGCCATTTCACTAAGCTGTCTCACACTGCTACTGACATCACTGACTATTTGTTCCACGAGGTAGATAGCAGTACAGTGTCACTCTTATGATAAAGGCACGTTTCGCAAGTGTGTCCGAAAATTTTTCATCCGTTAGTATATATATTTATATAAGGAGGGATCACTCAGAACTTTTAAAGAAATTTCAGATTTTTTTTGACAGTTGAACTAAACTCGGATTTCTGGCTGAATATTTATCATGGCAGTAGAGGACTTACCAAGTTACTTACCCTATGGCTTACGGAACTTGCAAGTCCATCGCCGCAGTAACAAACGTTCCATCTTGAGTAAGATTAAGCCAGTTTTCATCACGAACACCTGCTTCTTGAAGACCATTTCTAATATTAAGCTGCCAAAGTCGTCTCGGTCTATCTAACGATCTCTTTTCTTCCGGTTTACCAATCACGATGGAATATAATCTGTTTCTCCCCCTCTCCGATCTACATAGCCTGCCTACCTTACTCGTCACGGTTTCATTAGTCTTACATCGGGTGAGTCGCTGAAGTTCTTCATTATGCAGTCTCCCCCATTCTGTCATCTCTTTCCGTTTCGGACAGTATATCTTTCTCAAAAACCTTATTTTCAAACACATGTAATTTAGGTTCATCTTCTAGGGTCGTAATCCAACTTTGGCAATCATAATGTATTACCAGCAGAATAACTGTTCTGTATATTTTCAATTTCATTTTCCTTGATATTAATCGCGAGAGCAGGAACTTCCGTACTAAATAGAAATATACTGTACGTGACCCGATGCTAGGCAACTTTTAAATTCTTCCGTGACCCTGCTTTTGCTTATTACATATGCTGCCAAGTATTTAAATTCATTTACTATCTCTATGTTCTCATTTTAATTGTAATATATCTATTTCTTTCATTTCCAGTTCTTCGGCTTGTTATTATGTATTTGGTTCCTTTACGATGACCTGTATACGTATCTCATCGCATGCTTTTATTAAAACATTGGTGTTACATTGTAGTGCATCTATATCGTCCCCTATTAAATCTACATCCGGGTATACGAAAATTGATTCAACCATCCAATGTTTGTAGGCTTTTTCCTCTTTTATTTTCTGAATCGAGTATTCTAACGAGAAGTTAAACAGTAATTGTGACAAAGCATCACCTTGTTTCAACTAGTTCCGACTCTTGAAACTATCTGACATATTAAAACCTATCAGTACTCTGCTTTTGGGGTCAATGAGACACATCCTCACTAGTTGGACAAGTTTTTCGGAATTCCAAATTGTACCAGGATATTGTATAATTTGCCTTTTGATAGATTCATATGCTTTCTTAAAATCGATGAGTAACTGGTGAAGAGTTCCATTGTATTCCCATTTTTTCTCTAAAATTTGCCTCAAGGTGAAAATCTGATCTAACCTGGATCTATTTCTTCGATATCTACATTGGTGATCTTCAATTATTTCATCTACGTATACGCTTAGGCGAGTTAACAGAATATTACTCAGTGGTTTGTAACATATTGGGTGTAATGAGATTCTGCGGTAATTATTACAGTCCGATTCATCGCCTTTTCATAAACCGGAACTATTATTGAGGTTTTCCATTCCTTTGGAAGCTCCTCTTTTCTCCATATAGCGCTTATCAATTTATAGAGTTCCTTGATTAGTGCCGTTCCTCTCACTTTAATCAATTCGGCTGGAATACTGTCTATTCCCGGTAATTTGAAATTTTTCAATTTCTTTCCCGACATTTCGACCTCGATCTCGCTGGGTTTGGATATGCACGGTTCTGCTGTGTAGATTTCAAATTCCTCTTCCGTTGTGTACATTAAGAAGTTTCTAGAAATAATTTTTCAACACATCGACAATTTTAGTCGGATATGCTTCAAGATCTTTGAGTTCATTTCTAATCATCCCTAGTCTATGCTGGTAACCTTTTGTTAACCAAGTTACCCTTTTGTGCAAATCTGGTATATTATTTGTCTTACCACTTTCGTGTATCTCCTGAATCTTCTGCGTCAGATACTCTCGCTTTTTGTTTCTGAACCCGTGTGTGGCGTTGCGTTGTGATAGAGGACAGTATGTTTATTTTTCCCGGTATAGTCATTTTGTTTAAATAATTTATTAGTATTATTAGCACATACTAATAAATGTAAATTAGAACATAGCATGTTTAAATTATTATTAGCACATTAACAAACTGGAAATTGACAATTGCATGGTTGTCCGGAAACATCTTTTGCCCTAAGCAAAATTGTCTAAAGGTCTTAATATAAATTTCAGATACGGAAACGTTTCTTGCTGTTGTGATAGATATTGTCACTGCAGGTACATTAATTTTTATTTTTATTTGGTGTTAGTTTGTAAAAACATTTTATGTTTAAAATATTGGGGAAAGGAATGTTTAATTTACTATCGTTCTGTAGCATAAAATTTTAAAATTGGTATACATGTAAATTTGTTACCTTTATATATATATATATACAGATGCTTATCAGAATAATGGAAACACCTGAACGAAAGTGCAATTTACCAGATTAATATGGTGTCGGGCCACCTTTCGCCTTCAGAACAGCCTTGATGCGACGTGGGATGGAGGCATAGAGGTCGTGAATGGTAGCAAGTGGAATATTACACCATTCCTCGTGTAGGGCATCGGCCAGTTTTGTGAGAGAGGATGGAGGTGGAAATCGTCGCCGGAGTCGTGTTTCCAAGATGGACCACAGATGTTCAATTATGTTGAGATCTGGGGATTGGGCGGGCCAGGGGAGGTGTTGATCTTCATCCCGATGTTCCTCAAACCACACTGCAACAACTCCAGCTGTGTGATTGGGTGCATTATCATCCTGGAATATGGCGTCATTGTCCGGGAACAACATCCGGACCATAGGATGCAAGTGGTCTCCTAAAATTGCGACATAATCGTTGGCAGTGATGCGTCCGTGAAGTGTGACCACAGGACCCAATGAAAACCATGATATTGCGGCCTACAGCATCACCGTGCCGCCGCCATGTTTCACAGTTGGGCGGAGACACTGCAGATCATACGCTTCTTTGGGCGTTCTCCACACATAAACACGGCCCGTGGTTTGGAATAGGGTGAATGGTGACTCATCCGACCATACCACACGTTTCCAGTCGTCAACGGTCCAAGTTGCATGGTCGCGGCACCATTTGCGGCGTGCTAAAGCGTTCTGGTCCCTGATGAGAGGTTTGGCCCGTGCAACACGACCCCGTAAGTTCATGTCATGTAATTCGCGGCGGACTGTGATTGTCGAAACAGGTTGGGGGAGGTGCTGATTGAGTTCCTCCGTCACTTGCGCCGCAGTGGGACGACGGTTCCGCGTGACAATGCGCTTTAATACCCGGCGTGCCCTGTCACTGATGCTTTTCTTCCGCCCACTGTTCCGCTTCCCCGATGTGGTTTTCCCGTGTGTTGCGTAGGCCGTCATCACCTTCGACACTGTCCCTGGCGACACACCTAACACACTAGCCACTGCCGTCACACTCACTCCACATAACCGCGCACCAACAATTTGCCCTCTTTGAAACTCTGAGAGGTCTCCCATTTTACACTACCTCCGTCTGCTGC